>JAVQKC010207498.1:0-21901 GCA_036025475.1 Philypnodon macrostomus | reverse complement strand
GGCTACATAGTAGCTTACCACCATCAGGTGTGACTGTGGAGTGAATGAATAATACAAAAAGATATGTAAAGCGCTTTGGGTGTCTTGAAAAGCGCTATATAAATGGAATGTATTATTATTAAATGCGATGTTGCATTCAAGTGTAGTTGGAAAACATTATACTGAACGACATGGATAAAATCACCAGCTGGGATTTTCAGGAATTTGTTTTCACATATCAATACTGTATATTTGTTAGAATATGATTATTACGTCCTTGTTTTAAGCAGATTTTGCAGTATTATGAAATAGATCCTGTGAGTTTTTCCTTCTTTTCTCTGTACAGTCATGGTCATGCAAAATTTACCACCAGTGCCCGTACCATAGATTATAGAGAACCACTGGAATAAATGGCATATTTCACAAAATGATGGTTAGTTATGGGTTTGCTGAAAAAAAACCCTACCTTTGCTCTTCAGGAAAGTTATTGGAAAGCAAATACTGTGTGCACAAGTCACAATTGTTAGCTAAAGCTCTATATCCTAGCATTCATCAGCACTCAGCTATCTGCCAGGGCCATAGTGTAACATGCAACTAAAAATGCAGAACAACTCCCTTTAACTACTGTGAAACTGGGCCTATCTGAGCATACACACGAGTGCACAACCACACTCCCTGTTCCTCCCCAGTCGCCGGCTGCTCAGGCTGCCTCTCTGCACTTCAAAGCCCATCTCCGCGTCACTCTCTGAGGGATAGAAGCGGTTAATGCCTGGGGCTTTGATGTTCCACTGCTGCTGCGCCTAAACCAGCCAATCCTCACCCTCCTCATCCCTACACCATCTAATACGTCTTTGTGGAGGAAGAGAGGCAAAAGATTATGAAACTCTTTTTTTTCTCCCACAATGAGCTCAATATGGGATTGCTGTCGCTTACAAATACAATAAAAACACACCCAGTTCTAAAATCTCTTGGTAGTTTTTCTTTTTTTGCATCATCTCTTGGTTACAGCAGATATCTAAGCGAGTTGTTCTCAGCGCATAGTGAAGGTCTCTTTCTAGCGATAATCTGGAGTCTTGCTTAGTCCTTGTTAAGATACAGTTTAGTTCTAGTTTTAGTACAGTACAGTTTAGTTCTGGTTTAGACCTGGTTTTGTCTTGACTTGAAAAAACAGCTGGTTTAATCCCAAGTAAGACCTGTCTTGGTCTTGGTTAGAGTTGGTTGACATGGTTTAGACCAAATTCATCTTAATCCTGGTTTTGCCCTTGATTAGATGTAATTTAGACCTGGTTTGATCATGTTATGGAATTGGGTTGGTTCTAGTTTTAACATAGTCTCTGTTTAGTATGGTATAGCTCTGCAAAGGTTTGGCTAGACCTCATTAAGACCAACTTTAGATCCAGTTTATCTGGCCTATTATCTCATTTGATCCCTTGGTTTATACCTGGGTTAGTCCTGATTTTAACAGCCAAATAAAATGGTGCTTGAAAGATTCATATTTTTGAGTCTTAAGTCCGAGAACCACTACTCTATGCTTTTCGAGGTCTGTATTTTTGACGAGCTGCTAGACAGGGAGAGGTGTGAAACAGACGAACATGATCGGCATATTAAAGACAGGGTCAGCTTCAGTGACGAACCGTGTCTGGCATGTTACAGTATTTAGTGAGAAATAGATGCTCGTCTATACATACAGATTGCCTGTGGGAGTGAGAAAAGTACACAATAGGGCTCATCAACGCTCTGACGATGGGAACAATAACATAATAAGAGCCATTAGGACATAGTTACGTAACTGACATTTCTGCCCATACACTCACCAGCCACTTTATTAGGTAGACCTATTCACCTGGACTAATCAGACTGGCACACAGATTCAAGTGAAGGAATTTAGTCATGTTTAGGACAAACCTAAAGGCTTAGTAAAAGCTAAAGTTCAAAGCAAGCATCACAATGAAGATAAAAGATCATTTGAGTGAGTGAGTGGGGCGGCAGTGGTGCAGTGGGTAGGTGCTCTACCTTCAACCAGAGGGTCGGTGGTTCGAGTCCCCGTCCAAGCACACGCTGTCGTTGTGTCCCTGGGCAAGACACTTAACCCACATTGCCTAGGAATGAATGTGGCCAGGTTGCCATTGTAAATGAGCATGGGTTCTCAATTGGCTTACCTGGTTAAATAAATAAAAATCTAATTTGAATATGGTGTGGTTGTTAGTGCAAGGTGGACTGAAATAGGTGATCTACTGGTATTTTCACATACAACCATGTCTAGGGTTTCAAGAACACTTTGAGGAAAAAAATACAATGTCCAGTGAGCAGCAGTTCGGTGGGTAAAATTGCTGTGTTGCTGCCAGAAGACAGAAACTCATTTGAGACTCATTTGAGATCCTGAATGACAAAACATGAAGCAAGTGGGTCCCAGCAGAAGAGGACCACACACTTTTTTGGGTACAAAGTCTACCTAAGAAAGTGGCCAGTGAGTGATTAACAGTTACTTTTGGGGAAACTTCAATGCAGCAGCTTTAGCCAACCAAAATAATAATACTAAACACACATCAATGGGACTTCTGTCAAACAAAACAAATGCTATCTGCTATCTGCTCTCCATTGTCGTATTTCTTCCAACTGTTGGAGCTTTCTCATGCTGTATTATTTGCACTGCGGTCTCACCAGATGGATTGTGAGAGTTTAACAAAATACTCTGCAGATCTTAAGCTACCCCACGCTATGAATTTGCTTCCCCCCAAAGAGACAACAACATCTAAATCCGCACTTAAGCTCTTTAGTGGGCTGCTCATATTTTCTTATATTATTTTAAAAAACGAATTTATTCCTAATTTGCATGGTCCAGAGAGACTTGTGGCGGGGGGATTTGGGGTCGGCAGCAGGGATACAGAGGTAGGTCTATCATTTTCACAGATATAACTGTAATCCGGGGGTTTAATGGCTATTATAATTTTATGTTTAATACTAGTGGGGTGTCAGATCAATTTTGCAGAGACATAGTGGTCAGGAATTTGGATGCAAATCAAGTAATTTTCAAAGTCATGTGTAAAATTGTTATGGGCTATAAAAGCTGAAATAAAAATAATGAGAAGAAAGGCTTGAAGTGTGACTTGAAGGAAAGAAATATTGGTTGGCTGAGTACAAAGTCTGGCTCAGGAGATAGTGATGGCTCAAGATAGTATACAAGCATTATCACTGACATATCTGCTAATACTGGTTCTGATAAAGAATATACAATGCAGACAATATTAAGCAAATGGTTGTAATGTTGTAACATATAAGACTCTACAATAAAAAAATGTAAAGTTCCCAAAGTTGACTACCTGACGCTTTGCTATGATGTAAAGTTGGTCCTCTGTAGTCTGTAGAGGCCAGGGGAGGGACTAAAGTAAAACTAAACAACTACTGGTCAAAGTCGTAACCCACAAAGTCTGATCAGATGTTGACTAACGGATCAAATGAGATAATAGGCCAGAAAAAGAAAAAACTAAATGAATTAAACTGGATCTAAAGTTTGTCTTAATGAAGACTAACCAAAACATTGCAGGGCTATACCATATTAAACAGTTGTAAATCATGTTTAATCCAGAAAGAGACTATGTTAAAAACTAGAACTAAACCAATGTTAGGAAACATCCAGACAACACCTTTAAGCTCTAATAGAAAGATAGTTAGTAACCACACAAACACAAAACACATCTAGAAAGGGATTGCCAAGGAACAAAACAGGAAGGGACTCACCAGCAACAGAGTTGGGGCGGGGCATTAGGTACAGGGGAATAGAGTGTGCGGAGTGGGAGGACATGCACTCGAGGTTGCGTTCAGGGAGTTTGTTGAGGCTGTAGGTGGACGCAGTCATGTTCTCATCCACTCGATACAAATACGAGTCCATGCCTGATTTCTGAGACTGCCACAGCTTCAGGTTTCCCCGGGAGCCCTCGTACTTCCCTCCTCGCTCCATGTTTTCAGAGTAGCTGGTCAGTGTAGCTGCAACAGAAGATACATTATGGTTCAAACTAAAAATCAATGTCACATGAATATTTTAGCTGAGTTGAATATTATTGGCTGGGTCTGGGAATTGAACCTGGGACTAGGGGTGCGTGATACGGTAATAAAAGATCGTATTGTGATATAAAGTTATGACGATCTGCTAATCTGGGAAGATCGGTGAATCGTGATACAGTGCATTTATTTATGCTCTGCTCTGCTCTTCAGTGTGCCAGTGTTCATATTAATAAAAAAGGACAACAAATAGTATCAAGTATGAACATTGGATTATGAAGACACTGATAGCAGTAGTCTTCTGTGTAAGACCAAAAATACCAAGTCAACAAAAACCTTGATAAAAATCGAAATCGTGATCTTGGCGTAATACAATCGTGGTATTTTTACCATTTCACTTACACCTACCTGGGACCTTCTTGCTATGCTGTATATTTCCCCCTTCAATCTTTTCAGGTTAGTAAATATAAAAAAAATGTAGTTGGTTTGGCACAAAGTGAAACTGCAGTACTCAGTATAGCAGATGATCTGAATTGAGGTACAACCCGAGGCGTGTTCCCTATGACAGTCAGTCAGTATCTTTGAATGTCAGGGATCTTAGATTTCAGATTAACCTGCCCGAGCAGCTCACACCTTTTCATAAAATGTGAATAAAAAATAACAATGAAATGTTTTTGACGTAATTATTTGTATTTGGTTACAGTTATTCTTATACTATATATATATATCATTTGTATACTACAATAACTTCTTACCTTTGCAACTAGAAAAAAAGAAAATCTACATAACTGTTTGCGAAGGATCTGAATTTGCACAGTAAGTACGGTAAGTACAAATCTGGCAAACAACACAGTCTGCTATAACTCCATATGTACTCTGTAAAAAGCATAGACAGAACGTCACGTCTAGAATATAAAGTATTTTCATCAAACGCCCAATAAATAGAGTCCGTTGTACATGTCGCATACAATCATCTCAGGAAATACACACTTGAATGACATCACAGAACTCATTTTTACATGGTAGGTCACAACCTGACCAGCTAACATTTCTGTATGCAACACCCTCGGTCACTTCCTGTTCAGACATCTAACAAGTGACCTCTAAGCTAACAACAAGCTTAAGATGTTGCCTTTCAGCCTTGTGATATTAAGTGACATTCATGGGTGTGCATAGAACTTATTCAATCCAAGGACCACTTGGACAAAAAGAATAAAATCATGGACCACCAAACCCCCAAGACTTAGAGACTGACGCAAAAGGGTTTGTGTAAAGTCAGACAAAACTTAGGGTAATGGACCACAGTTTGAGAAACACTGGCATAGAGTAACACAGTAACACAAATTTACATCTAGAGTTGTGTCCATTGGGGTTCCACCTTTGTGATGTTTTTTTTAGTTGAATTCAAATGTACAGATAACATGCAGTTTTTCTTTGTCAACCAACAAAAAAGTGTCCTACCAATGATGCCGCTGTCTCTGCTTTCGAGTGTGGAGGTGGGGCTGGTGACGGAGCCATAGGCGCAGTCCTTGGTGCCAGCTTGGCCGGGCATGTTGGGGGGCAGGGTGGAGCAGGGGCTACCTGCAGGGGGCGACGCTGTGCTGCTGGTCAGGGTGGAACACGGGCTGATCCTCTGGTTCTGGCCCTAGAAGAAAACAAGACATATGATGACCTTACGATATCACAACGTAGTAGTTAAAGCTTAGAATCATAAACTTCTTCATTGATCCAGACTTGGGACTGGCACAAGGACTACACTGTTGTTGTGACCCCTTCTGGCTGGATCATTCTATGCCAACTAGACATACATGTGAAAATGCTTTGTTTGACTTTCATGCAATGCAGTGTTTGAACTCTGAATGTCTGAATGAGTCATTAGCAGAGGAGACTGTCAACTTCAATATTATTGTTTTCAAATGTTGAGCCCCTGCAGTTTTGCCTACATGTTGTCAGGCTTCCTCTGACACACACAAATATATCACAATAACTAACAATTTGGATAATTTCTTCAAAAACAACAAGTCCCACAAACAGCACGAAGACAAAAAATATCCACAATGCATCACTTTATTAGGTAGATCTTAAAAAAGTGGATGTGTGACTTTCTTCTGTTGCTCACTGGATGCTTTCTCATTTTTTTACCATTCTCTGTAAACCCTAAAGATGGCTATGTGTGAATATCCCAGTAGACCAGCAGTTTTTGACACTATTACACTATTACTGTCACTTATATCACATTTCTTCCCCATTTTGATGCTCAGGTACTTATTCAGGTTTGTCTACATCATGTCGAATAGAACATTTTTAGAATAGACGTACCTAATATATATGTTTTTTTAAGCAGGCCATATGAGGCGTTTGAAGTACAGAGAAAACTCAAATATTCAGTTGCAGATGTTTGAGAATACACATTTTTCACAGTGGCAGCATTGTTTTGGTTCCCCACAGTGGTAGCTCACTGTGTCAGTTCAGGTTAGGAGACAAATGACCACAGGGGAAAGTATATAAACAACTTCAGCAAATAGTTGACCACTGTGAACTCCCACCAATGCACTCTAAAACTCAAATGCACCAAAGAGACATAAAGCAAGATAAAGAAATGGCAAACAAACACAGAGGTTGTTCTTTAACTAAGATGATGGAGCAGCTTGATGGAGTGGTGTTCAAAGTAAGAATACTTAAATCTCACTGCATTTTCTGCAATAAGTTAACATTGCACTTTAGTCCTGGTTTAAATGGGGCTTTGTTCTAGGGTTAGTCCTGATTGAGGACAAGGTTTAGTTTCAGTTTTAGGTTAGGTAGGTAGTTATGGTTAACCCCCATATTTCATTCACAGATTCTATTATATTCTATATATTTTTATATTGGACATGAGTCAAATCTTGGCGATAACTAGTTAATTGCACACACATGAACATTGACTTACTATTATTATTACTATTATATATAAAGTCATGCTTTCTACAAATTTCTGAGTAAAAATATGCTTAAAACCTTGATTTGAGCACTCAACTCTAATACATGCCCAAAAACAAGGCCATTCTGATCAAATTCAAATCACATAATGATAGACCTTCAGATCTCTACATATTCTCTTCACTGTGACACTTCGTCACTATCTGCTGGGCTAATGAACCATGTCATGTGATGGTTTGACCTTAAACGAGGCACGACGATTGGACTGAACTTAGAGCAGTGCTGAGGCCTATGTGTGGAGCAGGAGCATGAGTACGAAGCAATCAACTGCAATCTGTGAGAGTTAAGGTCACCCTGTTCCTTCAGCTGCTCAGGTCTAGAGAAAGACAAGCGTCTGACACAAATTAGGCATGTCAGATGTAACATGGCGGTGTAACAGGGGTTTAGAGGTTAATAAAAGTGTTGACCGTAGATGAGGTATTTGCTTCAGTACTCATTGTAAATCTATTATTGGATTTTGCACCAAGCTTATAGACGTATAGATGTAAATATGGGGAACTATAAACTATCTTATTCAAGACTACCAAAGCACTATTTATTCACATTTATACATAGGTAAGGTGGGTAAAGTGGTGCCGGAATCTAACCTCCAACCTTCTGGATATGTGACTTACCACCTGAGCCTTGTTTCCCTGTTTAGACTATCATCCAGAACATCCCCTAAATTTACAACAAAAGCCTGCTCTCATATCGAAGCTAATAAACACTGTCTTGGGGCATTTAGTGTCATTCTTTGGTGGTAAACATTTCAAACAGATTCCAGTATTTGGAGCAGAGATATGTACAATAATAAGTTGTACTGTGAGCTCAGTGCAGCGGGGCGCTTGTATGAGTCACGTCTGTAAAAAGAAGCGCTTCAATAAATCTCTCTTGAATTGATACACCCCCACTGTTACAGCCGCTCACATCAAGCACAGTCAGTCCATCAGCCATATCACTTCTACAACAACTCACCTTTCTGATACTTCTAACATCATATTCATTGTCTTTTAGCCACCTTACCCCACCTAATCTTACCTCCGTGTAAATACAGCATACTTTCTATTTCTTGTATATCCTGTAAATCTTGTACCACAGCTGCCTCGGGACTGACTAACAGAAATGTGGCCACCGTATAGCCTCGACGACCACCACCAAACTCAACATACAGTGTTTATATACATAGACATAGGCGGGTGAAGTGCACTGGCCAAGGACACAATAGTATGCACAATATGGACAGGGAATCAAACCAGCAACTTCCCGAGTTATACGGCGACCGCTCTACCACCTGAGTCACTGCCTCCTCATTTTCTTACAATATAGAATTTGCATCTTTGCTATTCTGTGACCGTGCCATTTCCCTGGTACATTTATGAAGTATGTCTGCTCCAGCAACAGGCTCACACCAGGTTTACACCCTTGTTCTTCTTTCGTTCACTCTAATGAAACTGTATTCGACTCCCTTTCAGGAAAGTCATACCTGTCAGATTAGGTTTAGGAAGAAAAACCAGGACATCTGCTGCCAAGCTTAAGAGAAAGCCTGCTGTGCCAAGAGCTGTTTGCTGCACAGCTGCCAAGCTCTCAAATAGAAAGGCTACAGCAGAGGAGCACAATAATAATAGGATAAACATGGTGCTAAAGCATTGGTACAATAGACATCTGAGTTGGTAACACTTCATGGGGAATAAAGAATTAAGATGAGATTGAGTTTAAGTCTATATTTGCTTGACTTTGAGGTTAGGTTTAAGGTTATGCTGGGCTTAAATTTGATGCGTTTCAAAAACTAATCAAAACGTTCAAAAATATTCTCAGTTTTAATAAATTGCTAGCACTGTTACAGTTGTGGAACTGGAGCCTGACATGCTGCTTAGGGCATGAGGCAGGGCCATAACTAATTAATCATATTTATTCAGAATCACATTTCCACCTGAAGGCACTTTCAACTGTGTTTCCCAAACTGCACTGTATTGTATTTTGTGACTGTTTGATTTGCTGTACAGCACACGTTGTTGTTGTTGTAAGGTGCTATATGAATAAATATTGTTTGATCGAATGCATTTATTCAACAGGGACCTTTTTTAGATTCACCTAAACCGGTTGCCTTCAAAGGGCAGGTAAGTTCTTCCCACCATTTCATTAGTGGTGGTAGGCTGCTCACATCCTTCTATCTCTTCATGCTAATCATAGTAATCACAAAAACAGTTTATCTAATAGAAAAGCTACAACAAATAAGCAAACTAATACTAGGCTCAATGAAGAAGAATTGGCAGAAAATAAATCTGCATTGGTACCACGCCATGGGAAATAGAAAATGAAGATGAGTTGTCATGTTAAAAGTAATTAGGCAAAAAAGAGACAGCTTGATAGAGGTGTACAGATACAATCTAAATCCAAATTGTGGTGTGTCTGAGGGCAATTTATTCAAAGGCTTTTGATCTAGCAACTTGACAATGGAGAAATCTGTCACCAAAAAAATGTAAACAAGGATAATAAGAAGATACAAGTGAATTGGCTGTATTTTTCAAGTTAAACACACGATAGCTAAATCAATATCATTAAAACAAAACAAGACACAATCATGCCAAAGTGAAAAATGCCACAAAAAAGTGACTCTATAAAGTGGCATATTTGTGACAACTTTGCGATTTGAAGATTTGTCTTATTTATGTATTTTCACTTAGTGCTAATATAAATAATAGGCTTTGATTAGTGTGCCCAGAAACGAAAAAACAAATTAACACTTCATAAATGAAAAGTAAACTGAAATTTAATGTCAATGTATTGGGTGCATCAAAATCTCAACAAATACTTATCCAGCATGTTTATGGCATATTGCATCTTTTTATTCCAATATAGTATAGCTCTTCTTGTTACCTGTCTTGCCTCGGGATCCTCCATGCTGTAGTGGGTACCAGCTGGCCCCTCGCTCACTTTGTCTCCCAGAAGGAAACCCAGGCGCGTCATCAATGTGTTAGCGGCCTCATCCACCGAGGGAGGGGGGCCCAGCTCTTGGTTTGACTCCCCTGCAGCGACAGAAGAGGAAAGAGAGAGAGAGAAAAGATGTGTCGGTGAAGAGGCAGATAGTGTGGCAAGCTTCCTAATTTTTTTGTTTAGAACTATTTATACATAGGGTCATTTAAAGTACGCAGAAGGTTTGAATAAATGAAAAACATGGTCAGAGTTGGGGCTTGTCTAACATCATCAAGCAGACAAGCCCACGCAGATTACACAATGCTGCAAAAGTATCCACATTGTCACTGGACTCCAAGGACTTACTTACCAACCTGAGTTCCCCTTTAAGTCAAAGATATACACGTCATGGTCAAGACCAAAAGTTATCCACACTGGACTTCGTTACAACATAAAGCAGCCTTTCCTGAGTGTCAGTTTGAACCCAAAATATACATCATGAATACAATAATCAGTCAGTACATTCATACATTCATTCATTCAATGGCAAGTCTTCTAAAAAAAACTTGATTCATCCACAGTCTTCAAAGTACTATTTACAATCCTTCCTCAATATACTTTCTTACCTACCTGAGTGTCCAGACTATGCATCAATACACTCCATTGTGGGCAATATTCCCAAAAAACATGACCCAACTTCCAACAAAACTATTTAGTGCTAGTGCTGTTCAATGATCAAAAAGTATCCACATTGGCGACAGCTCCTTCCTTCCTCATCTGGGTGCACACTGCATTGAGCTCATGTGACGTAACCAGATACGCCCTTCACCTGTGTGTGTGTGTCAGTCTGTGTGTGTGTATGTGTGTGACTTCACAAGACAAAGTGGGCGTGTGTTGAACTCTCGATCCTGCTTACACAAAGAAAACATAAACACACTTAGCTGAGGTTGCGTGATGATCAGATAATCAAATAGACGCCTGTATAACAAGGGGAATTATAATATGCTAACAGCTAACCGCACAACACAACACCAAAATCCTATAATGCTCTCATCTTGTCGCTCTGTTTCCCCGGTTACGCCTTCGAGCCCATAACAAATGCTCTTTGGAGGTATCGTGTTTTTCAGTAACACCTGGCTATCCTGTTGCCGCTGAGGATAGCCTGAAGTACCATTAGGGCTAGCCAAATGTGGGTAGATTTTAAGGAATATCCATAGGCACTTTGTTTTGTTTTATATGGAACTTACAGTAACAGAAAAATAAAAATAAAATAAAAAAAATCAATGAACAGGCAAAAATATAGAAATATTCTTAGAAAGAATGTTTTAATTAATAAATACTTTAGCAATTACCAAAATAGAAGTCAAACTCTTGAACTATTTACTATTATAACAATTCACTTCATTCAGTCACATCATGTTTTTGTTTGTACCATAAATGCAAATATAACTATAAGAATCTTAATAATCTTAAAGTCTTTTCTGATTCTAATAGATTACCTATTCATCCACACAAAAAATAGATACTGGGGCTTTGCTATTTTTTACAGTATTATAAAAAGACAACATTTAACATGCATTTGCCTTAATATCATATACTATCTATATGTAAGTTGAAAATGCTGAATTACACTGTATCAAAGTCAACAGTGGCCAAGATTTAAATAAACTAACTGAGAGACAGCTACTACCAAGCAGGGCCAGTTTTCCTCTCTTCCCCGTTGATGTGGTGCTCCTGTAGGGCAGGTCAGACCGGACTGGCAGGAGGCTGTGCTAAGACTTGACTGACGAGCGAGCATTTAGACAGAGGAGCCGACACAGCAGCGCTTAGAAGAGAGTCAGTCTAAAGCCTGGGGTCTATCACTGGGCAGTAACACCTTGAAACAGACAAGTAAATCCAGACTGTATGCTTTAGGGAGAGTTAATATATTTAGCTCAAGATTCTGAAAGGCTACAAAAATGTACCTAACATAACAGGCATCCTAGAGAGGCTCAATTAACGATAATTAACTAGATTTAGCAGAAAACAGTTTGAACTGAAAAATGACGGTATGTCAGGTGCTTATACATACAATGGCCACTTTATTAGGTACGCCTGTCAACCATGCATTTGGATATCAAACCTACTGAGATTTACACTGCGCATCGGAATGATAAAAAGGGATTTAATAAATGGCATAATTCCAGACAATAAAGACACAATATCCAGCGAGTGGCAGTTCTGTGGGCAAGAAAACTCTGTTAATGTGTATGTAAATGCCCAGAAAAGCCAGATGGACCCAAATTAATAAAAGGCAGTACTAACTGAATCAAAACAGCTACAGCAGACCAACAATCTGGCCACGTGAGTGTACATGCCTCAGACCCAAGTATAAAACATTTACAATGCACGTTCATATATTCAGCGGTATTGCACTTTCCTCATTCGTTTTCAAATGGCGTGGCTCTAAATCACTGAACACATTGATGGGAGGCACAGGGCATAGCTGTCATGTAATACAGCTTCATTTATTATGGAGCAGGACATTCCCAGTGGTCTTCAAGGTCACTTCTTCCCAGAGCCTCTCCCGAGAGAACGAACTGGGAATACTCAGGCAATCACTGTACTATACCTTCTTACGAGTCACATGGGACGTTTAACATACAGCAGTCAATAGAAAAAAGATAAACAACCAACCAAGAAGTCTTAGGTAGCAGAGCTTTAAGAGGCCATACTATGCTAACTCATCTATTTTGAGCTTTCTATCATGTGATAATGTTGTCTCCGTGTCCAAAAAATACCATGCCATGTATGTATGTTTTAGTAATCCTATATGCTCAGACGCTGACCTTCTCAGTAGCTAAAATGCTTGGTTTCATCTTTACTCCGATAGGTAAAGAAACCCCACTTTGCCACTGCTTTACATTGTTTGCATTGATTGTAGTAGTTATGTGGGTGAGGCCATCAGGGAGAAAGAGGGCCTTAATCTCATCTTAATCTTTGAGAGTGATAGAGATGAATAGGATTGGGAATGAGTACGAGAGGTACCAGAGTTTAAAAGTCACTGGTCAAAACTAAACCTAAGATTAAACCAGGTCTGAATTTCATGCCCACACTAGGAGTAAGTCTGAATTGGGACTAAACAAGGTCTTAACAAGGTACAGAGGTTAAGGATGGGGCTGTGACAATCTCTTAAAAGGGAACATCTGGAAGAAAACGAAGAAGAACCAAAGCTTATGCACAAAACCGCAAAATAGATACATGCCCACAATGACTGTTTGCTTGCTTGTGGTGCCTCTGTGTGTCGCCAGGTTGTCTTTGTGTCTGGACATGAAGGCAGTGGGTGCTTCCAGCTGACAGACCGGTCGTAGTAAGCACTGAATGCATTAACACTGATTAGTCAACTCAGCTGCTCCTCAGGGCTTTGTGGCTCTAACCAGGATCAGACAGTAACATTTTATCTGCATTCCTTTCACTAGTCCCCACTTATCTCACGCTCAATGCTGTCTACCTTTGTAAATCAGCTTCTTTCAACAGCTCAAAGCATTGTATCTTTGCCATTCCAGCATTTAGATCTTCGCATCCCTTCAAATAGTTAGTCTGGGTTTCTCTTCATGTGGGAGCATCATTTCTGATCTGAAGAATCTGCCGGATGCCACAGCTACTGCCTTGAGCTAAACTTAGGCAATCCAAAGTTCATTGTTAAAGCATATTGAGAGAGTTGACAGTTAACCACAAATACATCAAACAAGTGATCATCAGTCACTGGGCACTTTATTAGGGATGCCTATTTAACTAGTTCACATAAAGTTCAATCAAGTTCAAGCTAAGCATCATAATGGGGGAAAAGGTGATCGAAGTGACTGAAAGTGGTTGTATATAAGCTATTCATTAATCTTCAGATTTTTCTCATTAGGTGTATTTGGGTGACCTGTCCAAGCAACTATGGGCCTTAGACATGGTATGCAATGGACTGTTACGCACAGGGCTGGAACTTTCTCATTCTCTCCACATGCATGACTATGAAGAAGGAGTAAGCCAGAGTACACGGCGAGAACCCACAGTAACACAGGAGAGACATGCAGGCCTAACAACAACAGCACTAACCTCCATGCCACTAACAAAAGTATGAACAAATGAATAAAAACAGCATTATAAAACACATCTTATAGCTACACAAAGTCCTCTCCAATGGATTCCTGAGCTGAGAAGCAGACAGATGGTTACCATGGCAACTATCTTTTTCACAGGAATGTGTTTGAGCGAGCGAGAGCGCATCTGTCTCTCACCGCGGCCGTCCACGGAACTGGCCCCGTGCATTCATAGGGTGAAGGAGAAGCATGTGTGCAGCAGGTAGGGGACCGGGCCGGTGTGAGGCAGGATGGTGGGGGAGCAGGGGCAGGTATAAATAGAGCCCTGGGACACAGGTGAGGCAAGGATACTCTCAACACCTGCACTAAAGGCTGCAGAGGAGAGGACGGGGGGAATGTTTATACCTGTAAAAATATTGTGTTTGCAGTCAAGTGGTATTCAATAGATTAGTTATTATCTTGAAAATGTGCATTCCTGAAATACATGTGGTTAATCTTGATGGACAACTATTGCTTAAGAGATCTGCTATAGAAAGATATGAGTCACTGTGTAAAAACTATGATAGAAAAGATGCAATATTGGTTAAAAAAGAAAAAAAAAGATACAGTAAAATATGTATAAGTTAATCGTTGTATAAAATTACCTTTTAAAGTAAAAAAATAGGGTTGGTAAAAGAGGTTTAAAGTTCAGTAACAGTGAAATCATCATTTAAATCAATTTAGCTGGCAGCAAAAATGGAACCAATATTAATACACCCTATTTACAAGCCCTGCAAAATATTGTAGGGCTTTAAATCTCCATACACCTGGCATGCTCCAAGTGAAAGTGTCAGAGCGTGGGCTGGCATGTGATCCTATGTTTAAGTCAGTGCCCTGGTGCTCTAGCTAAGCGTTAAGTTGTCCATCTGTCCACCTTAGGAAAACCATCCAGATTAAACTCCTCCAAAAACTAATATCGTTCCCGTGTGGCTCATCTGCAGCAGTTGTATTGCACAGGACAATCTAGTTTCTAATCAACTATTTCCCTTCACCTGGACCATTTCAAACCTGAATTGTCACTTTGCTGCAGAGGCCCTTATCATCTTCCACTGATAGCTTATCCTACTGTCAATTTCAGCTGCCAGGTGTCAGAAGGGATCAAATCTTCAAATCACATCTTCAGATTTACCTCAAGGCAGGGTAAACACATATAGGTATATATTCACGCTACATACTCGCTGGCACACCTGTTTAACTGATCACCAACTTAAATAGCCTAGATTTTTAAAGTGAGCATCAGAAGAAGATAGTGGGTATACAGGACTAGTTTGCCTTTCTACTGGAATTGTAACACACAACCATCTCTAGGGTTTACAAAGAAAGCTCCAAAAAAATGAAAATATACAATAAACAGCAGTTCTGTGGGCAAAAATCCCTTGTTTATGCCAGGACTAAACAAGGGCTAACCCAGGCTCAAACCAGGAGAATGGTTAGACTGGTTTAAGGTCATTTGTCATCACTTTTGCAGACAACCTCCAAAGATGCCACACCTTGAACCTTGAAGACCACAATTTGTGCTACTTTATTAGACACAGCATCTACTTTAGTTGTCAGTGTGTGTGTAGTTTACCTATATTGAGCAAGGACCAAGAAGGAAGTGTTGCAATAGCAAAGTCCTGTATCATCACTGTCAGCCATTTTCTTTTCAAAAACGTTATCAGTCCGAAAACACTTCACCATCTAATCCTTCCAGCGAAGTTGAGAAGTCCACACCACCGGGGGCACAGCTAAGCAAATACAACAGGTCAGGGAGCTAACAGTCCATTTCCCAGTGGTCACAGGAAAAGGGAGCGGCGAGATGAGAGTGCTTGATACCAAATCTGACTCACTGCACTATCTCTCCTTGGGTGACCCGTGTTGCTGTAGGGACGGATATTGTAGGAGGGCAGGGGGTTAGATCGGCAGTGGACAGGATTACGGTGCAAACGGAGTGAAGTTGAGAGAAAAAAAAACTGTACACAAAGACTAAACAAGCACTGTGTCTGAGCAACAGACCAAGGAGGATTATAGGAGAAGAACAAGAGAAGGAGAAAGAGGAGAGTGGTTTTGCTGATGACATCTGCTGTGTTTTCTGGAAAGTCTTTTGACAGTGTCCAGGGGCGGTATCACATGTGGCCCTGTGGCAGTCTGTTATATTAGGCTAATGGGTAATAAGGCAAAGATTCAAGGTCAATACCTACATCTCAATTAGTTTTACCAAAGTTGATATTGATTCCACTGAGACTTTTCAAACTGACTTTTCTTTCTCTGGCTGTTTCTAACTAATTAGGTTTAGTTATCTGTCAACTGTGCAAATAATGTCCGATAACGATTGATGAACCTGTTTTTAAATTAAGTATCTCATATCATGGCACTTATATTATAAAATGCACATTATTTTTGTTCAATATAGTCAGACAGAGTCCTATCCTATAACAAAAAACAGTTTCATTATGTGTTTTGAGTTTAAAACATGCACAAAGACAAAATGAAGCGTGAACGCAGTGGGCCAGGCCTTACCTGAGCAGTACACATCCAGGTGTGGGTGGTTGGCAGTGGTGAAGGTGTTTGGAGGGGAGTCAAGCTCTGAGTGGGGGATACGAGGACTCTCCACAAATTTAGCTTTTCGCAGTGGGGCTGGTGGTGAGCAGCAAGCGCACATCCAAAACGCACATAGATATAGAGACATGGACAGGAAGATGGAGGACAAAGAGAAAGAGAAAGACAGGGACAGGACAGAAGACAAAAAGCTTATGAGATTGAAGCACACTGATAAAATGCAGACATCTCAACACAGTTCTGATTGGATGATACGTATATGGACTAGATCAGTGGTTCTCAAACAGAGAAAATATTTGTTTTTTAGTAACAATCTAAATCTTGACTAAACCAGGCCTTCTTGGGTCTATACAAGGACTAAAGCAGGACTAAAGCAGGCCTTCTTGGGTCTATACAAGGACTAAAGCAGGACTAAAGCAGGCCCAAATGAGGCCTAAATTAGGGCTAAACAAGAACTAAAATGTGCCTAAACTATAACTAAGCAGGGCCAAGCATTAGATTCAAACACCCAAAAATCAACCCTCAAGCGAAGAAGTTGTGAGCTACCACTGCAACCCGTACCACATTTTGAGGACCGACTAGATTTTTATTACTGCCAGTGTTTGGCCAGTCTCACAAAAGCAGTCTTTTGTTGCGTGTTGTGTTGCGGGTGATATGGGTTGAATACATACAAAATTAGATTTGCATGCAAGTTGAGGCCTCTTAATAAGCCTGGTCACGAACACTATGATGCAAGAGGGGAATGATGATTCACTTTGGGACCATCCTCTCAAACAGTTGACGATGCAGCTGAAAAACAAGGATGTAGGCTGTGGCAAGATCTATCTTGTTTTGAAGTCACAGCTCAGGAAAAAAACATGAGCACAATGACTAAAAAACTAATGGGTAAAAAGCACAATAGGGACTTTTATTAAGTGCAATTCACAGAATGACTATGAAAATACTAGCTCTTGGGGGCAATGATGTGGAAATTATTCAAGGTTGAAATCATTAGTTGACTCATTTCACAAGGATATTTCTGCAATTATGAAATACTGTACTCCGATTTTTCTTACTGGACACTTTATTAGGTAGACTGTGAACCTAGTAAAGATTGCCGTCTCCTGCTGTAGCCCACTGTCTTCATGTTTTGTTATCTTAAGTGTGAAGAGATGATCTTCTTCAGCCCTTGATGTAAGTGGTTATCTGAGCTAATGTTACTTTTCTCATATCTCAAACCAGTCTCTGATCTCTGGCATCAACAAGGCATTTTCACCCACAGAATTTGAGTGTAGAGTTTACTATTCCCTGTAAACTCTAAACATGGTTGTATGCAAAAATCCCAGAAGCTCTTAAATTTCTGTAATAGTAGTAACGGTCCACCTGGCACCAACAACCATGATACTGTATGTTCAAAGTCACCTTTTTTTATGCTGGGTTTGAACTTTAGGAGGTTTGACTTGAACATATGCGTGACTAAATCTGTTGGACTTGATGCAATGTGATTGGTGGTCCAGGATAAGCTGTAAACAAGCAGGAAAAAGGTATATCTAATAAAGTGGCCAGAAACTGGATTCATTTTTTTCTCATGGGACAGGTCATACTATGCCATAATCTGTTCTAAATGGTCCTAAAACAGAATATGAGGAGGATGATGTAACTGTTACTACACTCTTATTACGGATGAGTACACATGTCCAAAACTATCCAGTGCAACAGCATATCAGGGAGGTTCAACACGCTTAGCTACAAGTTCAGAGAAGTAGTTAACATACGTTCAGAAACTGGAATTACTTGGGAATCACTTCTTTTGTCCACGGATCATGTTTGAGTTCAAGCATTTAAAATTGTGCAATTGTCTGTGATGAGTGGCGATGTGTAATCCTATTATCCATTTATGTCCATGGGAAGAGATAAGGCCCATACAGCTGAACGATATCCAATCTTTGCAATATCTTGTACATATTAAAAAGACAATGCAGGGCCTAAGTAGCTTCAAATTGTCAATGTCTTTGGCCAGCATTATACAATACACAGGCATAACATTATGACTAGTGGCAAGTGTGAAATGAATGTTCCTGTTAGTGGTGGGATATATTAGTTGTTCTCAATGTTGACAGTAGGAAAAAGTGCCAAAATATAATGTAATGACTTAGACAACTGGGACTGATAATCTCCAAAGCTGCAGACCTTGTGGCATGTTCATGGTCTGCATTGGTCAGTAGCTATCAAAAAAGTGGTGTAAAAACTAACTACTGAAATTGAAACTGCTGAAAAGGTTAATGCTGTTTCTGGTAAAGATGAAAAAATAAAGGTCTCAGAATAGACAGTGTGTCACTGTACTGTTCATTGGTAGAAAACTTTTCAGTCTGAGGGAATTCGTATGATGCCAGCCTTGAGATATGTGTCATTTTAATTATGCAGTGATAATTTATGCACTGTCTTTAAATGGTGTCAAAAAAAAAAAAATACAGACACCTAGACTAATGCCAGCACCACTGTATTCACACAATTATTCTATTTCTTCAGCAACATTGAGTTTCAAACATTTTAGGATCTTGAAAATCTACAATGCCTCCTCCACTCATTGGTATGTTGTGTGCGTTGCTGTCATATTGTGGACGGTGTATGGCAGCCCTAATTGACCACATCCAGGAAGAAAGCCAGGGCAGATGCCACAAGTGAGGCGCCACAGCTGACAGCCACAAGAAGTGAAGAGGGACCTGAGTTATCCTGCTTCGATTCAACAACCGTGACAGATACAAAATGACAGAGGCAAACTTGTACTGCTCAAAAACAGGCTCGGAAGAAGAAGATTGAACATTAGAATATCATATATATAAGGGCACTTACAATATATTTTAGTATCAATAGCAAACACACACACACTTACATAACTACAAATATGTATTCATTTTCATCAGGAGGAGTGATAGTGGCTTATCCTAGCAACTATGGGCCTGAAGTGGGCCTCAACCATATTATTTTCAAGGAACATCTAATAACGACACTCCCATAATATTGTATCTTAGCAGATCAGTAATTTATGAGGACTACCTGGGAGCAACAACCTCATCAAGTCACTTAAATCACCATTCTTCTTCATTTTGATGTTTGGTTTGAACTTAAGCAGGTTTGTCTTGAAGTTATGTGACACAGCAGGTAACAGATCTACTTATTAAAGTGGCCAATTAATCTGCTATAAGTTTAGAGCTTATTGGAACTGATCCTAGCTGCTTTGGGGTAAGGCAACCATTATCACACATTTAACACTTATGAATATGAACAATTGAGCTTTCTTTCTTTACCTAAACTTGCATGTTTTTGGCTTTTGGGGGAAAGCAATTATAAACACCACCACAGTTTTTTTTTGCCATGGGCCATGGTTTTAATAAAGAAAAACATCTTGAACAACTGATGCAATTATAATGTATTATTAATTTGGGTATCCACATAAAGTTGTAATCAGTAATGTGAAAAGAAAAACGAACTGAACGGCTCAGTGAGCTGTCACAAGGATAAAAAGACATCACGGCATAAGCACTGGCTGCATATTCACAATCAAACTCAAAGGTCATTTTTTTCCATTGCTGCTTTTGTGACACAGAAAATGTCTCAAAATCACCAATAGCCAGACTCTTGCATGGCCATGACATTACTGGATAAGAGAGGATATATTCTGGGTAATATGATAATGGAGTAACCTCCCTAAAACATGCAGGCAAGAAGAACATTTAAACCAACAAATGTGAAATTGACTGATATCAAGAGCACAAAATACAAAGCAGAAAATAAAGAAGACTCTTGTGCTAGTCCCAAGCCTGGATAACTGCAGAGGCTTGACGGCAACCAAACCTATGCCAAAAAACTTGCTTGTTAGGAAACAGGTGAAATGCATGTCACCTATAAACATCAAAAAGTCTAGCCCCAAATACTATGGCTTCATCCTACTAAAATGCATGGATATATACCAGGTGAAGGTACTGCATGGCTATAAAATAACCCCAGTTAATGAATGAGAGTGTAAGAAGCTATCTGTACGTGCTTGTCCTGTACCGTTAGCCCTGCAATTTTTTCACCCTTCCTTTCACTTTTTTTTTTACTCCAGCTTGCACCTTTAATTACCCTCCTGCACTTTAATTACCCTCTATTATGTTAGTCTTCAAAACCACTGGACTATCAGAATCTAATCTCTGTTTTATATCAGTGTTGGAATGATTGAGATTACCAGTTTTGTTCACACCTTCAGATCTCACCTCACTAAGATGGTATGTGCCTGGTGGAGTAAATCCTCTTTGTTTCCTAAATCCCTGCTCTGTTGTTGGATGGGTGACAGTGAGACCAGGCACCAGGCAAATCCACTCTTCTAATGAGCTTATGAATACATATATCTACAGTAGTGCGAGGTATGTGGAGATGATATTATGGTAGTTACATGGTATGGATGTAAAGAGGAACAGAAGGAGGAGAGGCCTGGGTTTAATGTGGCTTGAATGCAAAACCGCTGCCAGTATATCAAGCAAATAAGAAATATAAAAAAAAGTTCTTGAACAAATCGAGCAAAGTATGTGCGAGTTAGAGGCTGTCAAATATACCTGACCTCACAATTTCAATTAAAGATGGCTGACTTCCTGTTTGTTGTAGGGTGGGGTCATCATAATATTTTATGTTGGGTACACTGTGGAGAATCACTGTACCAAGTTTCATTGCTTTCTGCCAAAGTAAGTGTGTCCAGACTCCCATAGGGATCATAAACATGGGACCTCTGTAATTTGCTGATGTACATTATCTATACAATTGCCTATAGTGCCATGTAGTTATCGTGTCCACGCGTACAATCTGTGGACGCGGACAAACGTGATTCTAGAATATCGTCATTTCACCGATATAATTAACAAGTATGTCTAAATGTATTCCTCAGTGGTGGGCCATCATGCATGATCTTATCTGCCACAGCAAAAACGTTCCTTTTAAGTTCACCTGGCTTTGCCTCCAAGTAATACAAGCCTATAAACATGAGTACGGACCAGGAATAAGAAAGACCAGCTTTTAAAAAAATTGTAACATTTAAAATTCTGTTGACACGGAGCAGTGCATTCTGCCTTGGGGATGTCTGTGAGCAGTAGTGGTGCCAGAGAGACACATGGAGCGTCTGTCGCGTCTACTTGTCGCTTGACATTTTGAAACCTGTCGCAGGAAACCAGCGAATTTTTCACCGGTTTCGCGCGACAAATTTGCAGGTTTTGTGGCGAAAAATTTTCAGGTTTCGCGGCGCGACTAAACTTCCTTTGCTTGAAGAGTAGTCTGTAGTCATCATGGCCGTATGACAGCTGTGAAAAGCCCAGTGTGATGAGCTGTGGTCGGGCGTATATGTGAGGCACGGTGGGGCTATAGCTCACTCTAGTGGTGCTTTAGCCGATAGCACCAGT
>JAVQKC010207459.1:0-49547 GCA_036025475.1 Philypnodon macrostomus | reverse complement strand
TGCACACATAATCTACACCCAGAGCATTCAAACACCACCCAAGCCACTCAAGGCCTTCATACAGGCCATCATCAGTGGCTATCTGGAGGGATACAGAGGGAAGAGGAAAGGTTGTGGGAGATCTTCACCTGAAACAGCACAACTTCCAGAGAGACTCACAAAACGCCACTGGCTCAGTGAGACCCAGAGCCGGCCTGACTGTGTGGTCTGCTCAGACCGCTCTCGTCCCAGTGGCCGACGCCAGACACGCTACAGGTGCAGTCAGTGTGGCACAGGTCTATGTCCTGTCCCATGTAATAGGATATACCACACTAAAAAAATATACAAAAAGTGTCATTTGGATTTTTGAAGCGGCTGAAAAATGTGGCGCCCAAAGGGTTAAGTTAACTGGAATGACACAAATGAAATTAACAACAGAATATATGAAATATGTCGTACATCCACTTCACATACAAACCATGTGTGAGAGACTCAGTAACGCTCAGATCAGTGCTAACACCAGCTCGTGGAGCTTCAGGCAATTGGCAATTACGCTAAACAGATCACATACTGACAGCTGAAGGTTTAAGACTAACCACAGAGGATCTCCAAGAATATGATTAATATGAGCACAAGTGGACACCATGACAGCCTTGTGTGACGAATATGTTTTTAGTTCAGAAGAGCCTTGTCTCACTCATGAACTGTGATTCTATTATGAGCAGTAGGGAGGATGTTCTCACATGTCAGGGGACAGTGGTTTCACTGAGCAACGCGGGTGGTAATTTAGCGCAAAGATATGGTACGGTATACCAGAAGTCATCTGAGATAAAAGAGACTCTTCCACAGGACAGGATTTGAATTTTTTTTAATCAACAATTACAATCTATCAGGGATAATGCATGGGAGCTGATTCATTTAAAAAATTCACATCATATTCACAGCTAATTGTATTTTTTAGTTCAAGGGGGAAAAAGCCAACTTCAGACCGCTTCTTGCTATTCTCATACTTCCTGGTTTGTGTGAGACTGTGACAGAGGGTTGAGAAGAAGAGGTTTGTTTTTTTCTTCACACAAAATTAGGTACAGTCACTTGATACATAGACCCATCTTGTGTTTGGGTTTATTCTAAAAAGTGTACCTGAAGCAGACCATCGTGCATTTTCTATGGAGAAATTAGTGTTAGTTATGCATAAGCTAAACAAACACTACAAGCTGGTGCAGGTGGCTACGGTTGATTCTTAATTCTTCCATTCAATCTATTATTCCTTCGTTGTCAATCATTCTGAGCGACCGTGTGAGGCCATACACATTTATACATTTATGAGTGTCCCTTCCATATTTGACAGGATTGGGCCTCCTAATTGTGGAAAAGCAGCTCAAAAATCAAATGTGTTGCAATCATTAAATTACCAATTATAGTATTATTACTCCTGTCAGTACACTATAGAAAAAAAATATAATATTGGTATCTCAGAATGATTGACAGCCAAGCTTTGAGCAGGCAAGTCACCAGAAATGAAACTCACATTATATGATTTCATGAGCCAACAAAATACAATGTTTCATAGATCTGTTATAATACCCCCACCCCCCTCTTCAAATCTTCCTTGTGTGGCTAATCTATATGCAAACAGCTTCACATCCTTTGAGGATGCCCCTGAATAATGAAGGACATTAGAGCGCTCCGGTATGAGGCTGCTTTTGAGGTGGACATGTGGGATCATCCATTCACTCCACTTATTTTGACACACAAAGCTCCTTTTACACATAGGCTCAGGACAATATGCTAAGAATTGTAGCCTGCCCATACTCCGCCTATTTGTGTTTATGTACGAGGAGACCCCAGTGCAGCAGTCGTTAGCAACACTGAAGCAAATGGTGCATTCCACTTGTACTCGGAGGTCAGACTTTCCGAGTTGTAAAAATTAATTGGAACAGCCCTTGACGTCAAAATTCCTACTCGGAAACTCGGGGCAACTTAGACAACCCCCAAGATAAAAAATGCGTATTTCACGTAATGTAACCAAACAGGTGACTTTCTGGGTACAAATGTAGAGGTGGGTCTACTGAAATGCTGTTTGGGGATGCTGATGGCTTTTTACAATGCAACTTTTCTTTGATTCAAAGGGCCACATGAAATCCTGTACTTTGGACACAACTGAGCTAAACAGACCATTCCAGTGCTGTGCATATGACTCTGACACTCCTCCCCTTCTTCTGAAGCTGATTGTTTACCCTTCTTTCCTCACTGCAGTGGCTTTTTGCTCGTCTTCATTCATGATAAAGAGTATATGAATAAAGCATGCTTTTACTGGCAGTATTAGTGTAGAGAGGCTTTGGTAGAGGGTGCACTCTCACACGTGGGTCAAGTGCAGCTCTTATCTGTATCACAGTGATAATAGATGAGGCTGAGTGGACGACCTCTGAGCAGCGACATGACCTTCAACTCGGCGCCCACACAACACACACACAACAACACAAATGCACAAGAACACAGAAGATAAACTGTTGTTTCATATACATGTTAACAGCTGTACAAATGGATGTTTTATCAGAGAAGTGTGTGTGCTCCTGCACTGCCAAGTGAGTGAGTGTCTCTGACTGGTTGGGTTATTTTAGATACAGCGGGATTCATTTCATATATCTGCAAAAGGGAAATATGCTAACACAAAATGCAAAAATTGTTTGGTTACACCAATAATTGTATAACCAGCTGTCAGTCCTTGCTCCTTACTACCACGTCCTGAACTATCCTGCTATTTATTCTCCACTAATCTGGTTAAATCATATGGATTATGTTTTATTTAGCATACATTTTTACAGCCCTGACCTGATCCATGCTTTATTACAAATGGGATTTGAACCCCATACCTGTATGAAAAATGCATTACTAACTCCGTACCTAATAAACTGGTCTCAATTTAGTTCAGCGTCAAGGTTTTACCTTCTGTGTAATTAGATATGCATTCTAAGTTATGAGAAGAATCATTTGAGACCTGAGCCTTTTTATCACCTGGACTGGTCTTCCCATTCTCCTCTGACCTAGAGTTGCATTTTCACCCACACATTGGCACTCGTTGGATATTTTTTCTCTTTAAACTCATGTGCAAAGAAACCCCAGTAGACCCGCCTTTTCTGGAACACTCAAAGCAGCACTCAGTCTCTGGCACCAAAAACAACATAATTTCTCTCCATTGTTTCTCCATTCTGATGCTTGCTTTGAACTTCTGTAGGTTTGTCAATTGATTGTGCATTGATGTGCAGCCATATGAGTGACTAATTACATTTAACTAGCACCTGAACATGATGTATCTCATAAACTGACCAGTGGGTCAACATGCATGGGCCATAATGGACCTCTAACCCACCCATCTCAAATCAGGGGTCCTTGGGCCATATGTAGGGGGTCGTAATTTTCTTGAAATGATACATTTTGGTGTGAACTTTTCTACTGTTGCCTGTTGTATAATTGTTGATGGGAACTACTACACTAATAAAAAACAAAACGCTCTGAAATGTGGTTTTACACTTGGTTTTAAAGGTGTAGTCTGTAGTTTTCCTAACAGAATAAGTAAAACGACGGTGAAGGTTGTCATTCATCCAGGTAGGTCATTCTGAAAGTTGAAAAAGGGCATCTGGACAAGGTTTTGATTGTTGAAAAGCTTTCATCTGCCAATCCAGCAGACTTCTTCAGTTCTGGTTTGAATGGATGAATTAGCACTAGCCAGCAAATATGGCAAAATATAAAATCAAGATAGTTTTGACAACTGACTTTCTCTCCTTCTCACATTCACTTGCTGATATATTTTTAATGTGAAGGACATGTCTTCTGTAGCTAAAGTTGTCCCGAAGCCAATAGTGGTGCCTTTCTGTGCACAGATGGTGACTGCAGAAACACTGGGAGTCACAATGCAAATGGGCCTTGATTGGCTGTAATTGAGCAGGATAATCACACTGGCTCCCAAAGGAGGAAGCCATGAAATAATTATGTTTTTGTTCACATTATAAAAGGTTGCTATCAATCTGAAATACCATTTGATCATTTATAAATATGAATATTTAGACACCCCCTTGAATATTCACTCACCACCAAATATACTCACGGTTCATTCTTTAGTTCCTGCAGACGTCACAAGTTTGGAAAGTGAGTCATGTGTTGTGATATGTCAAATTTAGGTGGCACTCTTCAAAGATAAAATGCACTGTTAAATGCTTTTTACTCAAACAGGATTCCAAAAAATAGGCCTGTGCTTTTGTACTTCTCGTCAGACCGTCATCTGTTTGGTATAGTACATTTAATCTATTGTTACTATACTGTGTGAGCTTCTGATCTGATTACGCCTACTTTTTGACGCCTATAGAAAGTCCTTGAAATGAGAGTGTGTGCCAAATCAGCAGGCAAAAGAAGAAATATGAGACTTTAAAATGGTCATTGTAATGTCAAGGTCACTGGCAACACACTCTATCTAAGGTAGCTTTGGGGGTAAATGCATTCATCCTCTGTGTATGGGCTGTATAGTGGACAATATCTCCACACTCTTCTGTCACTGACCCAAACATGGCTGGGATTTACAATGGCTGTCTGTGAACCCGCCTCGAGGCCTTATCTGCCACATGCTGACCACATCGTCACAGTGTGCGTCACTGACCTGTCATCTGGACTGACCTGCCTGTGGTCGTGTTTCAGTGTCAAAATCTAGACAAGGAGATATGTGGTGAATATAGACCCGATGTGATATAGATCTGTTATAAAGAATTTCATATTCAGTACAGTGAATTATCTGGAGCCTGTCACAGCAAATATGGGCCTTAGGCAGAGTCTACTTTGGATGGTGGCCAGTTAGTCGTACACACAGAGAACCATTCACTCTCACATTCATTCACTAGGGGCAAATTAGAGTTGCCAATTCTCCTAACACAGGGATGGTCTGTGGGGGGAAGCTACAACCTGAGAGAACTCATAGAAACAAGGGAGGTCATGCAGACTCCACCCAGCGAGATTGCGCATTCAGTTGGCCTGGGTATTGAACCCACAACATAACCTCTCTGTCTCTGTGCACCTTAGGAACTAATTCTAGCTATCTAGTTTTAGCTGTTTTGTACAGGCTCATAGATGTAACATTGGTGTTGCTCCTGTTGTTCAGGTAGCTGACGGGGCATAAATAAATGTCAAATGAGATCCACTGCTTCTTTTTACATCCCTGTGGAACAGTTCTGTAGGCAGAAGAGGGTAGAGTAAACTTTACAAGTTATTATTATTATTATTATTATTATTATTATTATTATTATTATTATTATTATTATTATTTTTATTTTGTAATTCAACAGAAAATCAAACAAGCCCCAAAACGATCTTGAAAAAATCTTGAGCTTTAAACGTTTACAGTAAAACTACTTCAACTAAGGAGCTCAAGTAGGACATGTAACTGATTAAATTACTATCCACCTATGCCTGAATGTGTTCATTTTAGTTCTTGCATCTTTTTTATTGTAAACATAAAATTGTGTACAGAATGCATAGCACATTTTATAACTGGCTTTTGCCATATGTGTTTTGGTAAATAGAAGACATCTGCCAGAATTATGGACATTTTTCCACACTGCTGGAGAACAACTTGACATCCCCAGAAGACATGATGGAGACAGATTTGATTGTGGAGTCCCCAAGGGGCAGTGCACTGGAATAAACGCTGTAGACGGCTTTCCATCACTCACTGTGTCTCCTGGGATCCCCTGATTCTGTAATGGAGAATTGATTGTACGAACGGTTCTTACAGCTTTACATTTGCTAATATTTTTGTTGTTGTTGTTTTGGATCACATTTAAATCTTGATTAGGTTTAAACCTGGTTTACATTGATTTCTTGTTTAGCCTTAGTTTAGACCAAACTTAGCACTACTTTACACCTACATAGTCTAGACCTAGTTTAGTCCTGTCTAACCCTGGTTTAGCCCTAACCTGGTTGGTTTAGCTTTTTCAATGATAATAATATTCAAAATATTACTGAGGAGGGCCATTTTTTCAGCTTTACTGATAGGACAGTGATGCGACAGGAAACAAAGAAGAAGAGCGGCGAGGGACATTCGGCAAACTGTCATGAGCCGGAATTATGCCGGGGCGAGCATTTCAAGCTCTGAAAATGGGCCACACTTTCTACCAACTGACTGTACCCAACTCGTTAAGAGGTAAGCTTGAGTACCACCGAACATTGCTCTGTGGGCCGAATTTCACCCCGGGACCGTAGTTTGGACACCCCTGGATTAAATTTAATTTAGTTCTTGTGTTTCCCCAATTTAGATGGACCTAACAACACCTGTGTCTTAGTAAGACGTGGCTCATTGCTTCCCTGTGGAGCGTCTGACAAATTATTGATAGTTTGATGTCTTGAAAATGCCATGTCAGACTTGATTGAGCTTATGTAAAACAATGCTATTATCATCATCAACTTCAAAATCAAAGAGTCACACACGACACACATATTTTGAGTGAGAGAAAAAAAAACATGTTATAATGTAAATGCTTCAAGGGTTTCTTTATGGATCAGGAGGGTCTTCCCAAAATGACAGGATGACAATAATGTTGTAACCTAATAATAGAATATCATGCATAGAAGAGTCCTTACAAATGAACCTAACCTAAAACATCCAGCTAGTTCCTGTCCAAGATCCTGGCTCAAGATCTGGAGAAGGGTCTGCTTCTGATCGGAGGGGTCTAATGCAACCGTAACCTTAAATATGAGGTGGAATTCATATGAAGAGAAAACTTTTGCAACAGTCAATTTTGACATATTCAGTGGCACAGCAGCAATTTCCTATAATCTAAATGAATTATACTTATTGCAGCGTGGTATTCAAGACAGGAGCACTTATCTCAGTAGGGTTTATGCTTCTGACAATGAATACAATCAGTATAATTATACATTTACTAGAATGCAGTTTACTGGACATTGTGATCTCATCCTGCCTTTGGGAAAAAATACTTGAATAACATTCATGTAATGCGTATATGTCTGTAGCAGCTTAATGTTAAAAAAATGCTTTCCACCAGTAACATATCTAAGAAATAACAATTCCTTCAAGTAAACTGTAAATAATGAACCATATATGGTACCAAACACCATTCTAAATGTTTGACCTGTCCTTCAATGCCACTGGGGCAACCTGTAAACACAGTAAAAATGCCAGAATTATCTACAGTAGCTAGATTTAATCTAAGGCAGGCACAATGAAACAGACAGATACATTTACTATTACAAGATCAGTTACAATAAATATTAGACACAGTGAGTTGACAGTTGTCAAACAGGTCAACATAAACAGTCAAACAGATCAACATAAACAGTCAAACAGGTCAACATAAACAGTCAAACAGGTCAACATAAACAGTCAAACAGGTCAACATCAACAGTCACACAGGTCAACATAAACAGTCAAACAGGTCAACATAAACAGTCACACAGGTCAACATAAACAGTCACACAGGTCAACATAAACAGTCAAACAGGTCAACATCAACAGGTCAACATAAACAGTCAAACAGGTCAACATAAACAGTCACACAGGTCAACATAAACAGTCAAACCAGTCAACATAAACAGTCAAACAGGTCAACATAAACAGTCAAACAGGTCAACATAAACAGTCAAACAGGTCAACATAAACAGGTCAACATAAACAGTCAAACAGGTCAACAAAAACAGTCACACAGGACAATAATGAAAATGAAGAGGTTTTCTATCTAAAGTTTTCATTGTTTTCTTGAAGAGAGACTTGGTTTTAGAGTGCTCTCTGTTGCATGAGACCAAGTTGTGGACCAGCAGATCGTTGTCAGGATGTACCTAGTTACCGAGTTAGCCTGTGGTGCATGTTTTGAGTTTATGGGGGAAACCAGACTAGCCTACATGTAAGAACCAACCCCGACACGGGGCGTAGATGCAGACTCCACACAGAAAATGTTAACCTGCTAACCTCTTTGCCATAAATATGTAGCGTTGGCTTGGCTCCATCATGACTCAAATACAAACATTTGAAAACTGTTTTGTTGCATCAGAACACAAAAGAACAAATCAGGTTTGCTTTGCTTTGTCATGCAGTATAATTTTATTACAAAAGGCAGCTTTTATTAATTATACAAATTTGTACACATAACGGCAATAAAAACAATACATATTGACTTCATTCTTCTGAGACATTTCATTTAATCATTTCCCAAAACATAAAAAAGAATAAATAAATATAAATAAATACAGTAGCTCTGACCATTTCAACGGAATATACACCAAAACATAAATACAACGCCCATGAAACACTATTTATTTATTTATTTATATTTCAGTAATAATTAATCAGTGGAAAGAGTCTGTCTGTGTTTACTAAATATATAGTTATTTCTTCGTTATGGTCAGTTGCTGAAGCAGAAGTCTTCTATGCTGTTTAGTTTGATGGTCTGCAGCTCCTGACTGGTCAACAGTCTGTAGCTAAAGGAGACTCTGTTGATGAAGCGTCCACTCGACACCATCCTCACCACCGTGTTGTCACAGCCAATCTTCATTTGAGCTGGAGGTTCACACAACAGCAGCATTTATAGAGAGCATCGCACAAGAGCTGAACAACATTGGAATTAACAGTAACTAGTCACACTTTCATGATATGCTGGAAATCATATCCTTCTAGCATTCATATATATATTTTTTATCACTTAAAGGTCAGTTGGACAATTATTGGGGTAATTCTCTGTCACATTTCAGAGGTGGAAAATCACATTTACTTTTTGAAGAATTATGCATACTTTTGTGAAATTTTTAATTGAGGTTTTTATTGGAATCAGAAGATTACTTACCCACCTGTTATGTACCCATGTTATCGAGGTAGAGCTTTATGCTGATTAAAAATGAGAAGATTTTGGAACTGTTGTCTTTTGCCATGAAGTTATTAATTGCAATTTTTTGGGGGGGGAGGAAATATAGGAATACTTTTTTTTTAGTACTTTTTACTCTTCATTTTCACTAGTAATTATTTGAATGACTACTTTTTACTTGAGTAACATTTTGAAGTAACACTAAACGATATACTAATACAATATTAACGTATTGGCTACTCTACCCACCTCTGGTTACTATAGTGACTACTTCAATATTTTATAGTTACTCACCGGGTCCAGTGAAGGAGATGCAGAGGTCAGTGATGGGCTGAAGTTTGGACGAGTCGATGGTGTTTCCTCCCAGCAGCTGCACAAAGTCTCCAGAGTCAGAGCAGCCAGGCATCACCCTCTGATCACAGAAACAAACATGTTATTAACAACTAACAGTTTATCATATCATTTTACATTTTATCACAGTCCATCAAAGAGCATGATTTTACAGTATTTTTTTGTTTGTTCAATAAAGCTGTATTCTGAAAGTTTCCCAAAATAAGAAATTGTTTAAATGCCTAGAATGCACTATCTGACCCTGTTCTATAATATAAAGTTGGTAATCTACTAACCAGGCAAATGATCGTGTAGCGCTCTGCTCTTCAGAGGATTTTTATAAGTTTGGAAAACTACAAATCCAGCAACTCACGAGAGTTCAGAAACTCAAAAACTCAACTTCTGTAGGTCAAAATGGTGGCCTATGCTCTAATTTGATGTTGCTGCTAAGGCTGGAGGAGGGACTAAAGACAAATTATAATTATGACAGACTCTCAACTTCACATTATAGAACAGGATTTTTTATACATTTTTTTTAGGAAACATATGAACTATTATTATTTATGGTAGTATTGTGAAAATGTACATATAGCCTATATATATATATATATATTTTTTTTTTATTATTATTATTTATTTAAAACATTTTTTTTCTAAACTGACCTTAGCTATGTTGTTGTAGTGACCCAGGCTAAATTCAGCCATTTCTATTTCTACTGGATATACGATGGAGAAGCTGCAATTCCTGTGCTGCTGAGGAATGACCATCGTGTAACTGCCCTCTGGCGACTGAGAGATGACATTACAGGCTGGAAGAGAAAATAAATAATGTGTTAATATTGGATGGAGACGCACAGAAAAAAATCAAAGTTAAAAAAAAACCTCACGGAATGGGTTGATGTGTTTCCTGACGGTGATGGTGAAGCTGCTACCCGCGTTATGGATGCGAAAGAATAGCATGGCCACGTTTTGGTTGGAGCGCACGCCTTTTCTCTCGGAGCCAGAGTCGCAGTAGTCCACGTAGCGCTCGAGCAGCGGCAGAGGGTGGTCCTGGGAGCTGGGGAACTTCTCCCCCTTCATCACCCAGCCATCAAACACCTGCAGAGCGCACAATTTCATTATAATCAAAGGATCATATAGGGAGAGTCTACGTGCAAATACATTAATGATAAAGGTTCGAATGACCCTGGTGTTATATCAAAGGTATAATGAATGTCCAGATTGTTGATGTATAGTGGTGCTGAGAGACCGCGTGAGCAGGATTAGTTTAATGCCTTTAGGGTCAAAGTTTAAGCTTGTTAGGCAAATTGCTCCAAAAGAAACAAGCACGGACTGCGCCAGCTAAAGCAAACAAACTTCAGCTCAAGTATAACTGTCCGTTTTAATAGGCCTACATTTCATGAACCTATGCTGGAAACGAATAAAAAGCTTGGAATGTACCGTGATGAAGTCCCCTGCCCTGCAATCAATGTCCACGTGTTCGTACTCCACGCTGATAACTTCACTGGGCTCGGCCATGAAGAACGCAGCGCAGTTGAGCTGAGGCCGCTCCGCTGTGAAGGTGAACTGTCCCTCCACCGCGATCATGTCCAGACAACCTGCGCGCAAAATGTCAGGAACACTCGTGTAGTGCACAAAAGAAGGGCATAAAACAGAGCCTTAAATAAGTTACATATATTTGTGACTCACGTAAACTCCGCTGATAAAGAAGCTCTTCGGGTATTTCTGGCATTTCTCTCTTGAGGTCCAGATTAAAAATTGAATACAGGTCATCTCGTGAAATCTCGTTATTCTGTGGAAAATCATCAATTTTAGTTTGAAGTTGAGGATAGTTTGGGAATAAAAAGATATCCCACTTACCTCGATGTATCTAGAGTCTCCTTTGAGCACAGACAGGCACAGGACCAGGAGGAAGAGCTGCTCTGTGAAGGTGCGCTCCATTACGCGCGGGATGCTGTCGCTGGAGTTATTCCAAGGATAAGCATTTTCTTTCTCTCGCCTCTCCTTTTATACCCCTCGGTGCCTTCAACCTCTGATTGACATGGTCCGTGTCACCCACCGAGGGACCCCAGCCAGTTACGTGTTTGTGACGAGGACGAGCAGCGAGGATGCAATGTAGGCTACACCAAAAACCCATTACATGCAGCTTTCAGGAGCCCGTGAAGTTAGATTCAACACTGTATTTTCATCATAAATAACACCTACATTATTGACAGCAGGTTTGACAGTGAATGAAGGGTCCAGAGTTTAAAGTTGAAATGCTTGGAAAACCAGTGTTGCTGAAAATAATGACTCATTGAGATATAGAAAGTTCTGGGACAGCCAGTGATTTATATCATTTAAACAGTTGGATAAAGAGGATATTGCATTATTGTCATTGGGCATCATGGGCAAATAAATCATGGGCTAATAAAATGCAAAACAGAGGTTGTGTTTAGCTATAAAAGAATCAAGAGGGAGTAGATCCAATTAAAAAAGTGTTGGACCGAGAATAGAGCCCTGTGGCACTCCACAAGAGAGAGGGGCTTGAGAGGAAGAGAAATTGCAGAAAATCATTACAGAAATCTTCTATTGGTTAAGTAGGACTGAAACTATTTTAGCGCTGTGTTCCGGATGCCTGCGTACAGTGGATAGAATAAAATAATAATAGAACTGGATTTCTTGCATCAACCTCTTTTCCGGAATTTTGTGTAGAAATCATAGCTATTTTCACAGCTGTATAGAATGGTGCACCCATCTAGAGAGAAATCTGTTTTATACATAAATGAATAAGTCACTTCAAAATATTACTCACATAGAAGTAAAAAACACTAATCCAGATAATGACTAACTAAGTATAGAAACATTAAAATGCAGTAATGTATTCACTAATGTAATGCTCCCCTCTGGTAGTCATCACGTTGAGTATTGATTTGACCACAGTATTGAAGAATGGCATCAGAGCATGAATATTGCCGAGGGAAGCAATAAAAAAACAAAACTCTGCAGTCACATTGTCGTTTCAGAAATGTGGCAGACGTATCCAAAAGTGTGAAGTCGCGCCAGTGGAGTGAGGGCTCCAGGCTGAAGCTCAGTCCACAGGCTGTTCAAAAGCTCAAATAAGAATACAGTTCTACAAGAGTATAATTATGTGACTTATATGCTTCATTTGTTCATGTGGAGGCAGTGGCTCAGGAGTGGTTTGTTGATTTGGAAAGTTGGTTCAGCCCCAGTCATCATATTGCCATTTGGATCCATGAGCAAGACACTTCATCAATCATATCCTGTGTGCACACACTTGTAAAAAGCCTTTAGTCACCGGAGAGAACAATATAAATCAAGGATTTAGTGAGATGTGTACATGATTACATGATAGCAGTATACACAGGACTTTGACTTGACTACATGTACTTGGTTATTGGTGTACCTAATAAAGTGGCACTCAATGTGGACTGTTAGCACTCCTGTGATGTTCTGTCTTCTTGTGCACCAAAATGGCTCACCAAACTGCTGCTCACTGGATATTGTATCATTTCACGTGAAAATCCCAGGAAATCACATTTGATTTTCAATCTGATGTTTGGGTTGACACAGTAGCTCGGGTGGTATAGCAGATTGCCTACTAATAATACTAATAGTAAATGTAAGGTAGGCAGTCTGACTCCAAATTCATCTTGCTGTTGTTGTTCCCTTGGGCAAGACACTTCTGTATGGATGTATTAGTCTGATTGGTGGCAGTCCAATAAGCCACATTATTATGACAAAGTGTTATTTGATTAGCAGGTATGTGTATTTCATTAAACCCTAATATACTGAAGTGGAAAGGCGGTTACCCACAGTGATTTAGCTTTATTAGACAACCCTCTAAAACTCTGTGTACTATGGGCACTTTAGTAAATGCATTAAGCTTAAATATATGTTTTTGCAACTATGAAAAGAATTATGTATGATTGAGGTTAAATGGACACTTCCTTCTGGCCATAAAAGGCATTTTAGCAATACTGCAGGTTTAGTTTTGGCTTAATCTGAAATTAGTCCTGGTTTAGACTTGATTTAGAGATGATTTAGTACTGGTTTAATATTAGTTTAGACCATGGTTAATCCTGGTTCAGTCCCTATTTAGTACCAGTGTAGCTTGTTAAGTCCTGGTTTAGACCTTTTTTAGTCCTGGTTTAGTTCTTGTTTAGGCCTAGTTTTGACCTTGTTTAGTCCTGGTTTAGACATTGTTTAGTCCTGGTTTAAACCTTGTTTAGTCCTGGTTTAGTTCTTGTTTAGGCCTAGTTTCGACCTTGTTTAGTCCTGTTTTAGTTCTTGTTCAGGCCTAGTTTCGACCTTGTTTGGTCCTGGTTTAAACCTTGTTTAGTGCTGGTTTAGTTCTTGTTTAGGCCTAGTTTTGGCCTTGTTTAGTCCTGGTTTAAACCTTGTTTAGTGCTGGTTTAGTTCTTGTTTAGTCCTGGTTTAGTCCTTGTTTAGGCCTAGTTTTGACCTTGTTTAGTCCTGGTTTAACCTTGTTTAGTCCTGGTTTAAACCTTGTTTAGTCCTGGTTTAGTTCTTGTTTAGGCCTAGTTTCGACCTTGTTTAGTCCTGGTTTAAACCTTGTTTAGTCCTGGTTTAAACCTTGTTTAGTCCTGGTTTAGTTCTTGTTCAGGCCTAGTTTCGACCTTGTTTAGTCCTGGTTTAGACCTTGTTTAGTCCTGGTTTAGTCCTTGTTTAGGCCTAGTTTCGACCTTGTTTAGTCCTGGTTTAAACCTTGTTTAGTCCTGGTTTAAACCTTGTTTAGTCCTGATTTAGTTCTTGTTTAGGCCTAGTTTTGACCTTGTTTAGTCCTGGTTTAGACCTTGTTTAGTCCTGGTTTAGTCCTTGTTTAGGCCTAGTTCCGACCTTGTTTAGTCCTGGTTTAGACCTTGTTTAGTCCTGATTTAGTCCAGGTTTAGACCTGGCTTAGTTCTTGTTTAGTCCTGGTTTCAACCCCTCTTCAGTTGCAGTGGCTGCACTGACGTTATACCCCCTGGTTATATTGCATCATTGTACCAGTAACCTACGACATATTTGTTTATCGAGTCAAAGCAGAATATATTGTTTTTGCCAGACATTTCATGAATAAATCAAACCACAACAGCCCTCTAAACACTGCAGCTGAGAGTTTATTAAAGATGGTGACACATGAATGCAGACAAGATAAGAACACTCACAGATATGCATCCCGGCCAAGAGGGACCAAAACAGAGGTTGTGACTTGACTGCGCATTAGCCTTCCCTTTGACAAGGCTCAAAAGCCACAAAAAGCTTTTTATGCAATTCATTTTCTGTAAATGCTCATTATTAGGAGAAATATTGTTATTTGCAAGCCGGTTGTGCGTTCAAACCCTGGGCCAACACAGTGAGTCTGCATGTCCTCCCTGTGTTACCATGGGTTCTGTCCAGAAACTCCCAAAAGACATGAATGTTTACGGTGTTCGGAGAATTGGTGAATGTGAATGCGCAGTTATATGATAGAAAAAGTGAAAAATGAATGAGTGAATGTGACTCGTGCTCTATAAGGATGTGGTTTTCCTAGATGTCATGTGTAGCAAAATGACACCATGAATTCAAATGATCAATAGAGTAGAGTAGCCAATCATAAAAGTAAAAAGCATCCAAATAATGACTTGAGTAAAAGTGAAAATGTACCATGTGAGTGAAAAAGCTTCTATAACAAAGTCAATGTTATCAGATGTATACACTATTTCACAGCATTACTCACCTCTGGGAATGTCTTGAAGTGGAACATAATTGGCCTGGGCGTTTGAGAATGTACTGAGTGTGTATTGTGTGTAGGCTAATTCCCGATTTTCAGAATCTGAGACCTGCTTATGTCAGAGCAGGGTAAGCTACACATTTTTGCAAATTGTGCAGAAGTGACTGAAATCCATTTCCCTGTAAAGACCATGAGAGCCCACACAGCCCGCTTAGACCTCCCCCAACAATAGATTTTCCACTGTCTCACGTCATTATACCCCCATCGATAATGTGATGTTTTTGGCAGAATCTTTTTTATTTGTGAGCAAGATTGCTCAGTATTTGTCAAACCTTTTTTTAAACCAAGGACATGTAGAAATGTAGCATGTACAAAAATTTGTGGACCATCTAACATCACCGTAGAGACTGATGGAAAATGGTGGTTTTGAATTGTGCCGGACAACAGGCTACTGTCTCCATTCAGTTTGCATTAAATCTTCTTCGCTACTAAGACATTGAGTAATTTGAGAAATAAATCAAATGTAATTTCTTTATGGCATCTTCCCATAGAACACTTGAGAGTGCTTGGGGACCATGGACTAGGGCTGCATATTGCTTAGTTATTGTCAATACCCGTATCATAAATATATTAATCACAATAATGTCATGGTCATTAACATGATATATAGATTTACACTGTGAAAATAATTTGTCCTATTAGAGCCTAGAGGTCAAATTCAAATTTTATAGTAAACAAAGAAACCATGTTGAGGCACAGATATATATTATGTTGTAAATATAAGCAATAACAAAAAGTAACAAGTAAAAAACCTCTGTAATCAAATACGCTGCTGTACCTCTACCGCCCTCTGCTGGACAGTTCTGTATGGCGCGTATGGAAACTTAAAACTGAACAAAACAAATGAGAATTGTTGATTTTACAGTTTCAATCAGCATACAAATGGGCAATCATTTAATAATGTAAACCTCACTCAATTAATTTTGTTTATAAAGTGCTAATATACGACAAAAACACAGAGTACCGACAGGTTGCCTCTGTGGCACTGAAGTATGGGTCAGAGGACACATTTTCCTACAGGATGTATACTTTAAACCAATTTGAGTAACTTTTTGAATAAATTGTAATCTTATTTTATTCACTCCTTTTACTTGTACTTGAGTTAATAGTAACGGAGACAATAGTCATAGTAATACCATTAATAGCCAGAAGAGGGTAGTAATGTTACATTTGAGTACAGTTGAATAATGTTTTGATCAAAGTCGTATTACTGCACCATACTTTTTATTATTACTTAAGTAATATGAATTAAAGGATTTTTCACTTCTGTAAAAACATGAGAGAGAGTACTTTTACCCATCTCTCTGTGTTATAGATTCAGAATCAGATTTGGAGATGTTGTATCTTGTCTTTTACTGTTCTTTGGTTTATTATGTGGAAATATATTCATGGAATATGCCGTTTCTCAGAACTTGAGTAGTTTTCTCACCCAGTAGTGTTTTTTTTACCCACCTTTCTGTAGCTGGCCATGGGCAGTTAGTGTGGGGAGGGCACTAAGACCGCGCGGACACCGCTGTGGGACGCTGTGCCACTTCTTGGACAGTTACTGAAGTTTGGGGCTTTTACCTTTTTCACTGTTAGCTACCTGTGGACAGAAACGGTTTATCTATTGTTTTTATTTAGGTATAAAGGAAAACAAGCTGGTGATTATAGGCATGAGTGAACTGTATACAGAGCAAAGTCATTTCTCCAATGGACCACAGAAGGTAATGTACTCTCCAAACATTTACCATTTGTATGCCTTGTAATGCACTTGCAGCGGTGATAGAATCGCCAAAATATACTCAAGTAAGAGTATTGTTAGATAAAACTAACATATTTTTACTCAAGTAAAGTAGTAATATACTACAGTATTCAGGTGTATTCAAGTGCTCAGTGCCCCGCCAAAAGCCCATAGTTCCAATCCCCCAACCCTTACAGAAGTAAGTGAGAAAGAGGAATGAATAGGACAACTCACACACTAACAAATGAAGTTGGATTTAAATACAAAATGTTTTGCTCAAATTTCACACAATACAGAACTTTAGATTTTAATAACAGGTTCTGAGTAAATGATATATATCTTATATCACAAAGTTTGTCCAAAATGTATTTTTTTCTATTTTTAATTTAGATTTGAGTGATTATTATTATTTAATTAACAAGCTAACTATTTAAATGCATTATAAATTAAAGAGCCAATAATGCAGTACTTTCTAAAACAGCCGTGTGCCACTGCAGGACCTATACTAGAATATGTGGTCATTTTATTTCAATATGTCATGTACGTGGGTGAAATAGTATAATATAGTTCACTTTAGTTAAATCCATTAAATATTACATTAAATTAAAAACAGATAAAAGAGTTTACATGGCTCAAACCCTGCTCCCAAAGCCACACTGAAGATGGCTGGCAATATAGTATTTCATACAGCATACTTTGAAATGAAATTATTAATGATTTTATAGTTTCATAATACAATTGTATGCAATTATATTTATAAGTACATGTGTTATTGCATGTTTTGTCCTGTACAAGCCGGACAAATAACTATTTCAATATTTGTCCCTCTTTTTTGTTTTATGTTGATCATTCATTAAACATAAAACACATTTCCACTAGCAGTCAAGAGACACAAGTGTATGTATACAATTGTTCATTAGCTCTTCTGTATCTTGGTTGCCTAGCAACACCAATTCTTATTTGTGTATGTGAATGTGGGAATGCTCTAAAATGTTTACAGAAAATATAAGGCTATAACAAATGCTGTATTTTCACCATTTTGCATTATAACTAATAGGCTGTTGTAGGTACAAACACTCATAATGTGTGTCTTTTATCCCATAATCTCCAAAACACCGGAGATGATGTAGAGCACACTTTTAGAAAAGTCACTGAGAGAACATGCATTTTAGAAGTCAGGGGTCAAAATGAGCCCTCGGCAGTTCAGTTAACTGGTCCAATTGTACAGTGCCAAATACTTCTCTTTGTCTTTTGTAAATATAGGCTACATTGTGTTACAGATCAAGCCAAATTCATTTAGAGCCCATATTATGGGCTCTTCCATAACTTAAGTGTGACAGTGAAATACAGTGAAATATTAGAATATTAAAGAGTATTGTTACATAAACATAACTATTACTCGTGTAGAAGTAAAGTGGTCATCTGAAATGACTTAAAAACAACGAGAACTACAAACTACAAAGATCAAGCCTGTGCTCTGTCTGCATAGCTGAACCAGTTCAGAGCAATTATTTATTGTGTGTGTTGGTTTTCTATGGACACTCTCTGGTAATCGCTAATCCTCCAGCTAGTTAGATTGTGATCAAGCTTCATGTGCTGCGCTGTGGTCCCTCACTGACAGGGCGTTCCAGTGGCAATGCAGAGGGTAAATGGAGGGCCCCTATGGAGGCAATAAAAGCGGTTCTTAACTTCATTTTGTGTTTCTGACCACAACCTTACTGTTGGGGCCTTTAGCCATTACCCTCTAAGTAGCCACTGAAAGCAGTGTAAGTATGTCTATGTATGAATATGTGCTGTGGCCACAGAGGTTCACCACCAGTAGTAGTGGGACTTTGGAGTGATTGAGTAAAGTATCTTTGAGTGTCCACAAAGATACTTTAAGGCCAGTGCCTGTATGTTTGATTTCCTGGTCTTATTTTGAAGGCCTGTACTGACAGTGTGGAAATGTGTAGATGGACTAAAAGAAATAACACCATTAGGATAAACGGGACATAGTTTAGAAAAATACCTCTGACCGCGTGACCCTTGGGTGGGTCAGGACAATATCCCCGGTATAACAGCGGGTCATGTTTGGAAGTGATAGTAGCCTAATGTGTAACACAGAGAGATGAGGGGAGAGGGTTGGACACCGGCCAATGATCAGCCAGACTCACTAGTGATTTAAAAGGCGGCGCTCTGAATGAACCCACAGCGGAGATGAGCGATGATCAGCCGGATGTGGGAGCAGAGGTGACGAGGAGCACAGCCCTGCGGTGTGTTGATTAGTACAGCTTCATTCACAGACAGGGGTGTGTGGGCGGTTTAAACTACAGGCCAAGGGCGAAGGTGAAAGATATCAGGCGTCAGGATATGATAGCGAGAGCGGAAGAGACGGAGGAGGGAAGACTGGGGCGCTAGCCGCGCACACCTTGATGTTCTTACGGCCGTGTGAGGAGCAGACACCGGTGCAACGGTGGAGGACAGCAGCGGGACGAGAGGGCTGGTACAAGGCGTCGCTTTTGGTCGGGTGGGCTCTGGCTCACGCTCCAAAGAGGCATGGGCTGCGCTCCCAGTATCCACGTCTCTCAGAGCGGGGTAATCTACTGCCGAGACTCGGATGAATCCAACTCCCCTCACCAGACCACCACCATCTCCCAGGGCACCGCGGCCACGCTGCACGGACTCTTCATCAAGACAGATGCGGCCGAGACCATCCCGTCCGTCATCACCTACCAGAACCGACACTCGCGCAACAACTCGTACCGCGGGGAGCACAAGGACAATAGCGAGGCGCACGTCCGCATCGAGGCCGAGACGCAGACCATCAACACCAGCAAGGTACGACGCCTAAACCGCAGCATCAGCATCAGTAGCAAAGCTCCTGTCTGTGTGTGATCCGCGGGGGCCTGTTGGCAATGACACATCGCCTCTACACATGCTACACATGCTACACATGCACATAACCAGAGTGGCCAAGGCTTTATGACACTGACAAACACTTTTTCTTTTGAGTGGTTTGTCGTGACTTGTTAGCTGTATCCCCAAGTGGTATTTCCACCAAGTACCACTAAGTATCAGAACGTTTAGAGTTTGCACTTAGTGTCCAGCTGAAACTATATAATACTAATAATACTAATACTAATACTAATACTAATACTAATACTAATACTAATAAAGCATCAGTTTTATATAGCGCTTTTCTCAATCACTCAAAGATGCTTTACAATTACATTATTCATTCACTCCTCAGTCACACCCGGTGGTGGTAAGCTACTTGTGTAGCCACAGCTGCCCTGGGGCAGACTGACACTTGTGTGTTTTTGAAGACTGACATTCAGTGTTGGCAGAAAATACAAATTTCATCGTACAGTAGCATATGCCAATAAACACTTTGAACCAATTGAATCATTGGGAGGATATGCCTACACTGTAAGCTAGTAGTCTCTGGTTCTCTGCTGAGCTATTTTACCCTTATAGTGTTCTGCATGTTCTGTTGTGTAACTTGTGTGATGTGTCTGTGCTCTGGAGGAGCATGTGAACTGTCCTTTATGATGGAGCCCTTGAGGATATAGCTGTGTTTTGTCAGGAAGTAAAGGAGCAGATGATCTTGTCATCAGGCCTTACAGCAATATATAGGCTATATGACAATTGTATCTCTGTTTCTCATGATATCAGAGATCAGAGATCTGAACTGCTCTATTGATTGTGTCAGTGTAAAACTGGTGTGTGTGGTCCCTGTGTTTTGTGGGTTTATCTGTATAAACACATCAGGGATCAATGCAGCCTTTTATTAAAGCAGAGCTGTAGCTGCAGGACTGTGATAATGCACCATGGTGTGGAGCATGTTCTGAGAATTGTGTGTGTGTGTGTGTGTATGTGTGTGTGTGTGTGTGTGTGTGGGTGTGCGTGTGTGTGTGCGCGTGTGTGGGTGTGTGTGTGTGCGTGTGTGTGTATGTGCAAGTGTGTGTGTACCTACTTGTGTGTGTTCAGGGCTGCACAAGATGTATTGTGCAGCAAATGCAATATCCATTTTGCAAAAATCTAAATAAAGTCACATTTGATGAAATAAAGGAACAATTTCTGCTTAATTAAACATGAAAATACTGGAACAATCATCATGGTTATTGAATTAAAAACGTGTGTTTGTATATAAGTGTATATTTGTGTGTGTGTGTGGTTGTGTGTGTTTGTTTACCCCTCTGGTTAGTGTTACTGTGGTGTAAACAGTCACATGTGAAGGAGCTGACGATGGTGTTCTGTACAGTTAGACCTTAGGGGCATCTCACACAGTTAACCACTTATAAGAATGTATTAATTCACGGAACATGAGTTTGCACTTTCACAGTCTCAGAAAAAGAACCTTTTCTCTACAAAGTTTGAGGAGCATACATTCATTCATTTGCTTTTAACTCTCAATAGGGTTGCACAATAATGTTATGGCTGTCTCAGGTTCAACGGCTGGGCCCATTCTTTGGAGTTTACATGTTTCTCTCCGTGTCAGTAGATGTTCTTCAGGTACTCCAATTTCCCATCAAATCTACAACATGAACATGCATCTTCAAGCTAGGTACATCCTGACCAGAGTCCTGGCTCAAGATCTGTGAACTGAACAACCATAATATTATGTGCCCATAATGAGGTCTGGAAATCAGAGTTTGATTTGATGTTGCCGTAGTGGCCAGGGGGGGGGACTAAAGTACAATAAATAATTTTGACGGATTACCTACTTTACATGATTTAAACAATTTACTATTTTAGAAAATCTCCAGACTACAGCCTTAAAACATTGTGTGCTCATGATAACTGGTGGTGCCGTTTTCACAGAATTGAATATTAACCCAATATTCAGAAGCAGAGGTTTGAAGGTGTGTGTGCAGACAGGAGTGCACAGTGGAACATAGCTGAAGTGTTGGAGGGAGAATATTGTTTGTATGTGAGCAACTTCCTGTAGATGTTTACATACACATGACCAGCTTTGTGGATCTTCATTCAGCTTACATATGTCACGCTTCAACACTGAAGTCACACTCGCCCTACACCAAGAGGACCATTGATATTATATTAGGAAAACTGACATACAACTGAGTAGTGTAGCCAACAATTGAACTCAAGTAAAAGGGGTTTCTGGCAGAAAAGCTACTGAAGTACTGAGTAACAGATTTATTTTTGTAGGCCTAATCAAACAGACATTAAAAGAAGCAAAATCAAAAATGAAATAAAATTTTTGCACAAATACATACATTAAGCCTAGCCAACTAACTCTATTCATATTCAAAGATGTTAGTCTGGTCTTTCATTGATCACATTCAATTTCAAGGGCAGAGTTTACTGATGTATAGTAAACTGATCAGAAACAGTAGACGTGATGATAAAAAAAATCACACATGCATGCACACAGCTTGTTAACAAAGTTTGTATATGTGACGCCAACAAGACACTCGCCAATGCAGCTCGTAAATGGCTCCTCATTGGTCCATCCGCAAAAACAACCAGAAATGATTTTTTGAAGTAGCCAAAATTTCACTTTCACAAAAATCATCATCATCTTATCTATGTTGTTAATATAAAACAACATAATCTCTGTATGTATTAAAACTAAAGTACAATTTATTAAATTAAACTCATTACTACCCACTTATTTATAACAATGTTGAATATGAACATTTTGCTATGAATGGTTATGAATACACCACAAACGAGTTAAGGTTTGATTAACTAGAGACTTAGTAAAGGTTTAATGCAATTTTAACTTAAAGATAAAAAGGGTGTGAACTCTAAACTATCACTTTATGTCTATACCAGAACTAAACACAAGAGTGAATAGTTGTCATTGTGTGTCTAAGTGTCAGCCCTGCAACTAATTGCCCAGCGTCCAACATACCTAACCCTAAGGCCCATGGATGCTAGGAGTTTAGTTGACTACTGGTCGACTACACAAAAGAGTCACTTTTAGGCACCCAGTTTCCCAGAATTGTCTGACCGAGGATGACTTTTACAGTCAGGTTTAAACCAGGACTAAGACTATTTGGACACTATTGCAATGGATCTAATTTCTTTATTTATGGACATTGTGTTTGATTAACATATTTAATAACGATACATATTTACTTTAATTTTATATTTTAGAAAGGTCAATGTGCTCTGGCCACTTACATATCAAAGACTGAGTGTATCTAAAACATGTCAAGACATCTAAAGCAGTGCCAGATAACCCCTGATTGCCGCAGTGTGCAGAAGACAACTACAGAAGGCCACCTCAGCAGATAAGATGTCCAGAGACCTTGTAGCAAGGTTTGGGATCCACCTTAACACCAAGGCCTGCTGTTCAAAGCCATAGGGCATCAGCAAAACCAGCAGCATGGCTTTATCTGGAGATACAGATACAGTTGAAAATGACGCAAGATCACAGTTCAGTTGACAAAGGAGTGACTTTCAAAGAGAGAGCCACACACAGACAGGTCAAGTACACATGTACACTGTACATGTGTACACACAAGTACACATGTTAAATAGTTTGCCATTTATTCACAACTTTTTTTTCTCTTTACATTTTGTAAACCACTATTGTAATGTTTTTGTAGGAGTTTGATTCCTGCTCCAACCATGCATATGCCATTTAATATGCCACTTAGCCCCTTTCAATATCAATATGTTACTGGGATTGGTGCATATGGTGGTCAGAGTTCATTTAAGTTATGTTAACATATACTTATACTTTATGGCCTCCGTAGGAAAATTTGTTCTCAGCCTTTGACGCTGGGGTGACCTGTCAGGAGCAGTGCACCCATCTTCAAAGCGAGGATCTTGGTCAGGAAGTACATAGTTGGAGGATTTAGCCTGTTGTGCATGTTTGAGGTTGATGGGGGAAACCGGAGGATGGAAAACCCCCCACTTTGCTCTAACACATCTGTCTTCGAGTCCCCGCCCATGCACACACTGTCAGGCCCTCCCGTGGACCCACCACCCGCGGGAGGTACCATGGTGCAATGTGGATCGGGCGGCAGTTGAAGGCGGGAGTTCCCTGCTTAGACTGCTGCCTCCGCGACCCGGTTTTGGACAAGCGGAAGAAAATGGATGGATGGACATCTGTCTTTGCCTTGACCAAGTGATGCTCCTCCATGTTCCCTATGCAGTCTCTTAGCTCTCCCATGGGCATTCTCTTTCTCTCTGACCTCATTTGAAAACACTGCTCCATTAGACCCTAGTGCAATAAGTGGCAACATAAAAGTCTTTCTGCTCACACTGCCAAGAATCTCTTGGTACAAACAAGTTGAATGTGAGCTCCATGTGACAGAAAACACACATTAGATTCTTGCATTAGAGGCTTTAACTCAGACCAGACCCACTGCAATTTCAATTTTAGTAGTAAATCATGGGCATGGTGACAGAGAGGTTAGTGCTGCTTCTGGCAAGTAGGTTGTGGGTTTGATTCTCAGCCTGACACATGCATGTCTACTGTGGTGTTACTGTGTTTTTTCATTGTTTGCCCAAGGACACAAAAACAGTATGCATTACGAGTGGGATCCAAGCCCCAACTCTCCGGTTATGAGTTAGCTCTGTTTAAGTCTTGGTGTAGTACAACTTTAAACCTAGGTTATTATTGGATTTTGTTTAGTATAGTCCCTGTTTTTCTGCGTTATGCAGCCTATTTCAATAGGTTTAGACATGGGTTAGCCCTGGTTTAAGCTAATTTTAGTTCAACAAAGTGGTACTTGTGAATCCAAATATTTTTTGGTCTGGTGTGAAACGCTTGCAAACCACTGCTCGACCACATTGATGAGTGCATGCGTGGTAACATGTAAAAACACTTGTCAACGTGACACATATTGACCACTGCATATTGTCATATAACCAGCTCTGATTCACCGGAGACTTCAAGTGCCCACTAAGCAATAACAGTCCATTCACACAGTTAGTTACTCACAGCCCGGTGACGCACACGGATTAGAAGTGTGTGTCCAAGTCACTGATAACAAAGGCTACAAAAACACACTTGTAGCTGCAGCATCAGTGTCTGTCAAGCTCTTGCAGAAGGATTATGCAAGTAGACCTGGGAGTTCATTCTCACAGCTAATACCTTTTTAAGAGGTTTGCAAGCTGCAGCACCACTCTGACTCTGCTAATACACCCGGGATACTTCAATCTACAGAGAAGACGTAAACCTACTGTAGTTTTTAGTATATCTGTCTGAATTATACCTAAATTCTGTTGTTATTTTCTATGGAAACAGCTTAGAGTTACTGTGTGTGAAAAGCTAAATCTACAACACAGAAGAGAATTGATGATCTATACAAGTCATTATTTAATATATTTTTGGAGAATGTTTTACGATGACAGTAGGTAGGGCAGAAGGTTAAAACTGGGTGCAAGGCTGTGCAAGACAAAGCAATTTGCCAAGATGCTTTTGGAGATTAACGGCGAAATGGTAAGAAAGAGACGTCAAGCCTAACTGTGGCTTTTTGTGTTTTTCTATGGCTCGCATGGACTTATCCTTGTTTTAATTGACAGGTTTCAGCGACAGAGGAAAGCGTGGGCCCTATGCGCCTGACTCAGGAGCCCATCCAGGTGAGCACACTTTTTTTTTTATCTTCGAGCAATCAGGCAAACATGATTTGAATGTCAGGTGTGACGTCATGTACTGTATAATGAGCTTGTGGCTGTAGTCTGGGATTGCTGTTTTGTGATCACTGGTGGGTAAAGTAGCATAAAGCGATACCTCCAAACCATACAATACCTGGTTACCCTTACCCCAGTTCCATTTGACTCAAGCAGGTGTATTCTTATTTTCAAAAAAACAAAACAAAAAACATTTATATTCTTGTGTATTTACTAGAAACTGATTCAGTATTATATTATAGTTAAGTATAGTATCAATTAATAATATTATTTTTCCTCAAGCAGTTCAATGTAGTCGTTGGTTCTGCTTTGCAATTTGAGCATTTATTATTTTCCAAAACCCTATTTCATAATGATAAATCCACACCAGTGTTGCAGTATCATATGTAGTAGTAAATGTAGATGATTTAATGCTAAAATGTTCAAAGCTCAGTGCAATAAACTGCCTTGCTTGTACTTTCTCCTTTTTTGTGTACAGCCGAATAAGTGATGTTTTGAGCATAAAACCCCATGTAGCTCCAAATGAAAGGCAAGTTGCATAAATTATAGCAAAATTGAATGCTGTGCCTCCAAAAAGAAAATATAATGATGCCAAATATAGATATGAACAGATATGTGCTTCATATAATCTGCTGGTACAGTGTGCTTGTGCAGAGCTGGGGAATATTGCAATGGTAGACCAGGTTGAGTCAGGGATTGTATGGGCTCATCCTCTGTTCAGGGATTAGATGATGCACAAGTCAGATTTGGACTTATATAACAAAGTCCCTGAGGTAACACCAGCTGGATGAGAAGCATGGAGTCTGCACACAGCTTTGTTTTTGAGATTGGTATTGATATGCAATATCTGTTTTGAATATTTTAATATCATATTTGGATAGGATATTCCACTGAACTTAAATTTCAGAAAAAATGTCCCCAATATTGTGTTGTGCCGGGACCAGATCTAAACCAGAACTGAATGAGAACTAACCCAGATCTAAACCACGACTAAACCATGACTAAACCAGGGGTGGAAAACAAGACTGCTCCAGACCTACAAAGTAAAGTCTACATCAAAGTCTACAAGCGTGAACTGACATTGACATTATGTTCAGACAGTTACTCACTAGTACTTGGGTAGTTCTTCCTCCAAATCTTTCTGAAGTATATATTTTGGATGAATACTATTAATATTATATAAATACTCTGGCTTGCGTAAAACTGCTCTTCCAACCTCTGCTAATTCTATAGGTACTGACCAGCCCATGACCTAAACCAGTGTGCATGTACGCTTCTCATTTCACATTCTCACAAAGATAAAAACAGAGAGGGTCATGGCTTTGTCTTGACTTGAGTTTTACAGTTGCTTCACTGCCCCTGATACCTCCTCCTCCAGCTTATCTTTTGACATATGTGTTCCTCCGAAACAACATAAAGTAAAGCAGGAGGGTTATTACACTGTGCAGATTTTTTGGGGCATATTTATAATACTGGTTTTATTTTTATTGTTTATATGTGTCATTTTTCTTATTAATAACATAAAACCAAAGCTGCCAGTCTTAACTTAGAGTTGAATAATAGTTTTAAAGGGGCCGTGTTTGGTATAATTGTGTTTACTTGTCAAACACATACCCAGAGTTGTATTCTGTTTCATTCTTGCATAAATGAGTAATCATGCATGCTGAGGAACTGATGTTCTCTGGAGCTAAAAACCTCTCTCCTCAACTTTCCTCAACTACTATAGAGTCCTCGTTGGTCTAGTGCCAGTCAGCTCCAGTAAAAAAAGAGGTTTCCTAAAAATATATTAATTTTAAGTTATGAAATGTGAAATGCTAATGTGCTGTGTTTAGAGTTCAGTTGGTATCTGGCAGACAGGGCTAATCACACTGCTCCTAAAGCAAAAACAGATACAATGTTTACCTCAATAGGCCTGTTTTCCAATGACACACTTCTGCATATTTTTTATCTGGATAAGAAAAATCCTATATTTTCAGTAAAAAACTGAAAAAGTTTAACACATTTTTTTCAAAATGTTCTCACGTTTTCACTATATAAAGTTATATACAGTATACAGAGGTACGTACGCTTACTCAAGTTGCAAGATTTTAAATATTGTCACTTAAAACTGGTATTACTCAAGTAGGTGTATAGGTGTATAGAGCATTAAAATACTCTTAGAAGTACAATTTGTTCAAAAAGTTACTCAAGCAAATGTAACTGAGTAAATGTAACTCATTACTGCCCACTTCTGCATGTTGATAACAAGATTTTGAAGGCTAACCACTTCTTCATGCTTGAGGACATATTTGGGTGGCAGGTCAAAGATACGCGGTCGGTATGTCCTGGGGTCGACTGAGTTCTGTGTGTGTGGAATTTCACATGTTAGCTCCACAGTTATACAAGGATCAGAGAGAGTGGCCCTTTCACAGCCACTCACCAATACTACCTCATATATTCCCTCTGCGGAGGTGGGTAGTAATCACTTACATTTACTCAGTTACATTCACTTGAGAAACCTTCTATGAGTAATTTTACTGCATCATATGTTTTACTAAAATAGTTCATGTTTTACTAAACAGCAAAACTCTGTAAAAATGTAAAATGTTGAATCTGAGTTTGAGTACTATCCACCTCTGTATGTTATCTAGGTATTGCTTTATATTGTGATTTGGAGATTTTGTTTATTGTGCCTTTGTTTATTAGTTTAATTTATTTATTTGTTTTTTAATAAATACACCTGATGTTCGCACAGTGAGTCCAACATGCCTTTATTCTTACATGAGTACTTGAGTAATATTATTTTGATTTCAGTAAAATGATTGACTATACTCTACCCTCCTCTATCCCTCTGCCTCTGCCGTTTGTCTTTGCTTCACGTGTGTGTCCTTACAGGTGTGAACTACTTTTATTTCATTTTCATCTTTTCAAAGTATACATTTTGTTTTTTCTGCCATGTATCCTTTGTTGTGTAGGTTACAAGGTGATGCTGTGAGCCAGGGCTTGAGTGCTGTTGCTTCTGGCCCGGGCCCAGCTGCCCGTGGAGGTGTGTGCGTGTGTGCGAATGTATGTTGTGTTCCCCACCACTAAATGTGCTAGTGCTGTGTTTGTGGTCAAAACACAGTGTGAGATCAAAACCATGTGGCTGTGCTCTGCAGGCTACAATCTATGCCTGTAAAGTACTGTATATACGTAACTTTGTCTTTACATGTTGTTTGTCATCTGTCCATACACTGAATTGATTCTATATATAATACTCTACTATAATAGGTACAATGTATGAGAGCTGCACATTTTCTGTTGTTATTGCAATATCAGAAACTGCATTATCCATGTTGTGTTTTTATGAGTTTTTTCAGCATTTATTGAGTCTTTCTTTTTTATGTGCTGGTAGCGCTCTGAAAGTCTCAAAGTTAAAGAAGCATTTTCAGAGCTGCTTCTGGCTAGCCGCTGGTTTATGATAGAACATATTTGAATACTAAGCTTTGCAAGTTTTGTCCATGAAAACTGGTGTGGCACTTTACAGATGGATATGAACAATTATTGACAGAAAAATGGCTCTTTGTATCTAAAGTGTTGCAGACCTCTGTTGTAGACCTGAATTAGTCATGGTTTAGATCTGGTTTAGATTTAGATGTATCATAGTGTCATATCATTATCTCAATTTTAATGTTTTTCCAATATCGTACATTGACCTCATATCTGTCTGTGTGCTCTTAGGTCCTGCTAGTGTTTGCTAAAGAGGACAGCCAAAGTGATGCCTTCTGGTGGGCCTGTGACCGCGCCGGCTTCCGCTGTAACATCGCTCGCACCCCAGAATCTGCAGTTGAGTGTTTTCTGGACAAGCACCATGAGATCATAGTCATCGATGGACGCCATTCCCGCTACTTTGAGCCTGAAGCGGTTTGTCGGTGAGATCCCATGTGTTCCTCCTTTCCACTTTACTGCTGTAAATTCAAGATCATTCTGTTGTATTTTTATTTGTATTGTGGCACACAACAGATTCCTCTCTTTACTTTTAAAGACATCAGTGGTGGGTAGCACAGTTCCATCTGGTGTCCAGTCTGAGCACTACACCCATTTCAAAATTCAGTTTTCATGGCTTTAGTACAGTGATTCAGTGACCACTTGTAGAATTGTCTTTCCAAGTACCATTTTACTGGGTTAAAGTAGGTCAGGTTTTAAGAAGAAATAAACTAGGACTAGCCAGGTGCAGACTATCGGGTCTAAACTGGGACTAACCGTGATCTAAACCTAGTCTAAAAAGACCAAAACAAGAACTGTACCAAGCCTAAATAAGGATTTAACCAGCATTTGCCAATCATAAACTGCAAAAGACCCCTTAGTACCACTAGAGCATACCACCAGTGGTCCCTATACCACAATTTGAGAACCACTGCGTCAACATGATTGAATGACTTATTTTAGTACACAGATATGTGCAAATAATACAATAAGCTAAACATGTCATTTTCTGTTCATTACAGGTTAATCCGTGCAACAAAACCTTCTGAAAACACAGTTATTCTCGCGGTTGTGCCACAAACGTGAGTCCACTCAGACCAAATATTTGAAATTACCATCATTATTTTGATGTATATTGTTTTTATCTGAACTGACCGACAACTTCTTATGAAATATATCTGCTACTTCACATATTAAATATGTTTTCATGTTGTTTAGACCACCTGACCAGGAAGAGCCATCTGTTCTTCCCCTCCTGTGCGCCGGATTCAGCCGAGTACGTCCAATCCTACTCTAATATCTTAGTCAGTATGCCAAAGTAATGCATCAAGGTGTACTGTTCCTGATTATGAGGGTTAAAGGGATTGTATGTTAAATTGCAGGGGAAAAAAATATATTGTGTGGGTTCTAGCAGCAACGCAAGTTAGTTGACAGGTATTGCAGTACTGTGTATAATATATGATTATACTGTATGGGTGAAGGGAGGAGGATTATACAGTAGAGTCAATAGATCTGCATGATTTCAGAAAAAAACTGGATATTTCGATAATTATGTTGAATATTACTAAATCAGATCTAAACAAGGGAATAACCAGGATATAACTTGGCCTAAACAAGGACTAAAACAGGTCTAAATCAGGGGAAATCAGGATTATAGCAACCTGGACAACACTAAGACTAAATCAAACTTTTTACAGTACATTGTGCAAAGCTAGTAGCCACTATAAACTCAAATATTTGAATCTTGACTCATTCAGATTTCCCATGGCATTGTTTTCCTTTGTTTTTTGTGCAGAGGTTTGTAGAGAACAGCAGTGTATCGGCTTGCTATAATGAGCTGATACAGATAGAGCATGGAGAGGTGCGCTGCCAGTTCAAACTCAGGTAACCCACATGGACACGCAGTGCTAGCTAGCTAATGTAGTTACTGTGTAATGGTGGTTGACTCTGTTTGTCTTATAGGGCTTGTAACTCTTTATTCACTGCTTTGGAGCACTGTCAAGAAGCTGTGGAGATCACCAGTGAGGACCACATTATACAGGTACAACACACTGTTTCACTAACTGGAAAGGCTGCCCCATGGCAGTTGTTGCTGCAGAAGTAGTTAACCACCACCAGTGTGTGACTGTGATATGAATGAAAAATTTTCAATTGTAAAGCGCTTTGAGAAAGCCCTGAGGCTCGTAGAGGAGACTATAAATCCATTATTATTACCTCCGCCAAGGAGGTCATGTTTTTGGGAGCATTTGTCTGTCTGTCTGTCTGTAAGTGACTTTCTAGGTATATATAAATTAGATGAATTACAATAATCTGACCTAAAATAATTTGCCAATTCTTTTAAGTGTGTTGTGGCCAAATAAAAACATTTGATTTGATTCGTTCTCAGTTTAGTCCTAGTTTGGTACTGACTTAGTCCTATTTTGATACTGAATTAGTCCTAGTTTGGTACTGAATTAGTCCTAGTTTGATACTGAATTAGTCCAAGTTTGGTACTGAATTAGTCCAAGTTTGGTACTGAATTAGTCCAAGTTTGGTACTGAATTAGTCCAAGTTTGGTACTGAATTAGTCCTAGTTTGGTACTGAATTAGTCCAGATTTGGTACTGAATTAGTCCAAGTTTGGTACTGAATTAGTCCTAGTGTGGTTCTGGTTTACTCCTAGTTTGGTTCTGGTTTACTCCTGGTGAAATACTGGTTGGTTGCAATTTCTGCTTAAATTTACTTCAGATTTATTTGAAGTTACTAAAGCATACTCAAATAAATATTGTAGTCATACCACCTGCTTCTCTTTGCTTGACAGTATGTGAACCCAGCCTTTGAGCGCATGATGGGCTTCCAGAAAGGAGAGTTAATTGGAAAGGAACTGACTGAACTGCCCAAGAGCGACAAGAACAGGGCTGACCTGCTGGACACCATCAACATGTGCATCAAAAAAGGAAAGGTCTGTAAACATTCAGTATTTTCACCATCAGATACATGAGATAGAATACATTTAACATTGATATTTCTTTAAGGAATGGCAGGGGATTTACCATGCCAGAAAGAAAACAGGCGACAGTATACAGCAGCATGTCAAAATCACCCCTGTCATCGGCCAAGGAGGGTAAGACAATGAGAGACTGTGGAGCTGTTATGTACAGAGGTGGGTCATAATGAGTTACTTTTACTTGAGTAATATTATTTGGATGGATGAGTTCTTACTAATATTATTCTGGAGTAACAATACTCATACTTGAGTAAAATGACCTCTACCCACCTCTGGTTTTGCTAGCTCATGTATGATATCAAAATTACTTGGAAACTGCATATTTTTTATATTTAGATGTGATTTATATATGTAAGTGTTTTGGATTGTATTGTAAAAAAATGTATGTAATTTAATATAATCTCTCAACAGGAAAATCAGACATTTTGTAGCCATTAAGAGAGCTCACAATGATAACAATAATCAGGTAAGCATCAACTGTTTGAGTGTCCTAAGTAACAAATATTATCTCAACTATACTCCACTGATATAGCACTTTTTGTATGCTGCATGTATCTGTGTATTTAGCACACTGGCCTTTCAATGGTGAACATGTTCATTTGGTGTTATGCATTAGCCTATATTATTTTCCTTTATTTAGTCTGAACATAGTACTGAGCATATACAACAACATGTAGTTTTGTATAACTTCTGCCGGAGTGGCTAGCTCTATGGAGCCAAATGCCCAGTTCTGCAGGTGTGTTGCTGCTCTCAGCTGGGTTTCAGGCCAAGAACGTCACACTATGTTAAGCTGTGGCTAAGCAGCAGGATCCCCCGCTAAGACATGTGAGGGATAGCAGCCAGGCGCCAGGGCTATTTATACCTGGAGCAAAGCTGAACAGGGCACAGTGTTAGCGGCTGCTCTTTCATGGTGTGTTTAGAAGGTGAGTCAGCCGCTGGCATCTGCTCGTCAGGACTGGGAATCCTCACATACAGAAGTGACTGATCCTTATTCCCAAAAGCCTTCACACAACAAGTCAGCCCCCACACGACCTGATTTCTGCACGGTCTCCTACTGATTACATTTCAAACACACACTTAGTAAAACTGCAGTAGTAACACTTAACGCAGATAAAGTTACACTTACATTATTCTCTAAAGCAGAGGTTTTCAAACTTTTTACAACAACTTTTCCAAGACTCTTTTTATTGGACCAAATCAAGACAAAACTAAGCCTAAATCAAACCAACATTTTGGTGGAGTTTAAGAGTATGTTGTTTTAGAGGTCAGTTTGTTTGCCTCGAGTAAGACCTTTGCAAAGCAGCCTTGTGTTTACACTGTCTAAATCCTCTTTACTCGGTGTGGATACACCTACTAGACATATATAGTACAGACTAATCAATACTGTGAGTGGATGGCACCAGTGCTGCCACTTAAATTAAATTAAAACAGTCAGTGCTTATTTGAAAAGTCCCCACAGGATTACCTCTGTGAAGGAATAGTAGAGTATAGAGTATAGATTATGTGGACCTCTATAATAGTTTTTTGGTTGCATAAGGTTCAGATGGACTGTCAGCAATATGTGAAGGTACATTGAGTAAGTGGGAAATCTCCTGTAGCTGGATTAGTGCAGCGACATAACTCATGCTGTCTACTGTACCTTCTCAATATAAATCAGGCATTAGATCTAAATAGGGAGGATATGGATAAATTATATATATATATATATATATATATATATATATATATATATATCAACAGTGACTGTTTTGTAAATATAAAATAATAATTAGGTCTGCACAATAGGAAAAAAACATTGGATATATTTAATAACCATGTTGAATATTGCAATATTTTAGTTCAATTAGGCAGAAATAGTTCCTTGTTTAAATTGCTTCACAATCTGCACTTGAGACTAAACCAGGACTAAAACACGGCCAAAGTAAGGACTAAATGTTGACGTTTCCATTCATGGCTCTAATAGGAAAATGTCTTGCCAAAGGACACAAACAAGTAAGAATAGAACTGCCAACCTTTCAGTTAGTCCAGCCAATATGCAGTGTATGACTCTTTAGGGCAACTCTTAGTTGTTCAAAGTACTACTACGCAAAAGTAAAACATATAGAGCAATAACAATACTCCTAAGTAAAAGCAACTGAATATATGTATTACAACCTCTGCAAATAATAAAACATATCTTCAGTGATATGGAAATGCTGTTTTGTGTCTTTTAGGTTCACAAGTTCAGGGAGGACAGATGCAGTGGGGACATTTCACAGTCAGGTACCATTGAGTCCTTTACAATTTGAAAAAATTCACACAATTAAATAAAGATATCTAAGTGTTTATTGTCCTGCTGCAGACTGCCACTCTTTACGTCACAGAGACCGGAGGAAAGACTCCATCAGCTCCCGAGGAAGTGATGGTAAGACTCACACTACACACCATTATTGCTGGGGTCTGATGTTTTTAATATTGTTTACAAAAGATGATATGCAGAGAATTTAGGACCGTACACAGAATAACCAACCTCATCATTTACGACTGATATAAGATCAGTGTCCTGTGACCACTTTACTGCATATGACCATGGGAGTATAACACAAAGCCATGTAGACGAATTATCAAAGTTAAAACTACACTTGGTTTTGAAGTCAAAAATTGAAACTTTTTGCAGGTCCCAGTTTACAAAACAGAAGATACTCGTCAGTCGCCAGGATTCACTCAATGACAATTGAGGCTCCAATCACAAAGGTACAGATTATTGTGTTTGTATGTATTTTACCTTTGTAACACATCCATAAAGCATTTGTTTGTGCTAACTGTATAAATTGAATATGCCACATGATGATAAGCTTGGTAAGAGGTTTTGTAAGTCTGTAAGTCTTTGTTAAAAGTATTTCATGGGTGACTGTTGTAAACAGTGTTGGCTCTGTGGACTATAATCAGTAAACTGTGTCTTCTATTGACTCAGACTACACTACACTCTTCAGAATCACATGCACATCTCCATGACACTGTTAAAGAGGCTCTGTCTCTTCATGCACCGCTGGCCTCTCTGTGTTCTCTCAGTGGCAGTGATGATGAGGGACTTTTCTGGTTTCTTCCTCAGGTGATAAACATTATAAACGCAGCCCAGGAGAGCAGTCCTGTGACTGTGGCTGAGGCTCTGGAGCGAGTGTTAGAGATCCTCCGGACCACAGAACTGTATTCCCCTCAGCTGGGCTCCAAGGAGGATGACCCCCACACCAATGACCTGGTGGGGGGCCTCATGAGTGTAAGAGCGCACTTTGATTTGTTACAGTTTAGGCCCATGTTAAAAGGTGTCTTGGTATTTCCATTTCTTTATAAATCCTCAAGCTCTTAAAGTGAGTGACAGTGGATCCCTGGCTTTCAGTTTGCGTAGTAATGCTCCGTTTCTTTCACCAGTTGAGTTAATGCACACAGCTCACATCATATTTGCATGATGTTGATAAATACTTCATGTTTTTAGGACGGGCTTCGGAGACTCTCTGGAAATGAATACGTCTTTTCCAAAAGTAAGTTAAAAACATCCATGTTACAAAAATCATCTGGTTTTAATTGTTACATGTAACAATAGCACTTTTCTTTCTCTGGCTTTTCTGGAAGGCTTTGACACGTTTGTGTGTGTTTGTTAGATATTAGTCAGAGCCAGCTGGCCATCTCAGTCACTCTGAACGACGTCCCACCGTCTATAGCTGAGATGTTAAATGATGAAGAATGCTGGGAGTTTAACATCCTAGAGCTGGAGGCTGCCACACATAAGAGGTATGAGATAATCTCTGAAGAATAAAAGAAGATAACATTAAAGTCCAGTGATGAAACATTATAAATGAATCTATTGTTATGTAGGGCTGCACAATTTTTTATATATTAAAATGCACGGGGTAGTAACCGGGTGTGACTGTGGAGTGAATGAATAATGTAATTGTAAAGAGTCTTTGAGTGTTGAGAAAAGTCCAATTTTATTCCCCGTGTAGTCGTAAGTTATTATTTCCGTAAATAAGGAAACTGTTTCTACTTAATAGAACTTACATACAAATATAGCTAAGTATTGCTTCAACATGGTTATTGAATATGAAATATTTCTCCCACATCATCTCACATCATCGTGTCATTTCTTGTCTGACCTTGTGTAGACCGCTCACATACCTCGGGCTCAAGGTCTTCACCAGTTTTGGAGTTTGTGACTTCTTAAACTGCTCCGAGGCCACACTGCGCTCCTGGCTCCAGCTCATGGAGGCCAGCTATCACTCCTCCAACTCTTATCACAACTCCACACATGCAGCAGATGTGCTACATGCTACTGCCTTCTTCCTCCGCAAAGAACAAGTGAAGGTTAGAAGAAAAGAAATAATGCATTTATCTCATTGTATCCACAGCCAGGAAGGAACAGCTAGATGAGTTACAATGACTTCAATTCAGAATCTTCACTAGTTTAGATGTATTTACTTATTAGGCCTAATTCTTTTAGTTTCAATGTAATTCTGACTGGTTTTACTGTTTGTTTGTTTGTTTGTTTGTTTGTAAATCAAGGTTAATATTCTGAATTAAAGTCATTGGAACTCATCTAGACGTTCCTTTCTTGCCGTATAGACAGACAGAGACCTAACTTTATGCTTATGTTTTCAGAGTAGTCTCGACCAGCTGGATGAGGTGGCTGCATTGATAGCTGCCACAGTGCACGACGTGGACCACCCCGGCCGGACCAATTCATTTCTGTGCAATGCCAGCAGCGAACTGGCCGTTCTCTACAATGATACTGCAGTGTTGGAGAGTCATCATGCAGCACTAGCCTTCCAGCTAACTGCACGAGACGCCAAGAGCAACATCTTCAAAAACATAGACAGGTGACCACTTTACTTGATGCAAAGAAGTGGGCAATAATGAAATAAAACATCAAAGCTGCAATCTGGAGGTTTCTAATAAGACATTATTTAAAAAATGCTTAAGAATTGACTGGTCTGACCCTGTTCGTAAAAGAGCTAATGGGTCATAATGATTGTTTTGCTATAGTAATTCCTTTTCAAACAGTTTCTTCTGTCAGACAACAGCTTTTAAAATGAATAAAAATGGGTTGTTCTTGTTTATAGAAACCAGTTCCGGACGTTGAGACAGGCCATCATTGACATGGTGCTGGCCACAGAGATGACCAGACACTTTGAGCATGTCAGCAAGTTTGTCAACAGTATTAATAAACCCATGGCTGCAATAGAGGAGACTGGTACAAATGTAAGAGTCTATCATTTACTATGTAGACATTTTGAATCAGGTTGCATACATATCACAAATTGTTTACACTCAAAATAACGTCCAATGCAATATAAAAATGTTTTATCCAAATACTTCTATTTTAATACAGTTTAGTTTTATTTCCTCACTTTTAGGTTTTGATTTTGACTTGATATTGACTTCAAAAATAGGAAATTGCTAAACTATCTGACCCTGTTCTATGACGCAAAGCAAAAGCATGTCCAAATGTTGCCAGTCATCTCGCAATAGAGTTCAAGTAGTAGTTATGAGTCTTGTTGATGTGTGTTTTTATTCATGTGTGCAGAGTGTGAACAGTGAGTGTGATGGTCAGATGAACTTCCGGAGTTCTCCAGAGAACCGTCTGCTGATAAAGAGGATGCTTATTAAGTGCGCAGATGTGGCTAACCCCTGCCGTCCACTGGAGCTCTGCATCGAGTGGGCGGGACGCATCTCAGAGGAGTACTTTGCACAGGTCTGTCTAACTTTTGAATTCAGACTTCTTTAAAGCATTTTATTTACTGTAAAAAAAACTAGCCCATAAACCATGGGACTGAAGTAAAATAAATGTTATTTATTAGTTATTTAAAACATACACCAGGCTCACATAATCAATTGTAACCATTATTTTGTTAATTCTGATTTCCTCTCGACTTCTGCTACTATTAGAATTATAGTGTCAAACATTCATGGAATGAGTATATACTATATTCTCTATCAAAAAGGAAATATTATTTACCGTTTCAGTGTAAACCATAGTGTTTTGAATCAATAGGAAACCCTGATGTGATATGCTGTTGTATGTTATTGTTCTTCTATTGATTTGTATGGTGTGTTTACAGACAGATGAAGAGAAGAGACTAGGACTGCCTGTAGTGATGCCTGTGTTCGACAGAAACACCTGCAGTATTCCCAAATCTCAGATGTCCTTCATCGACTACTTCATCACAGACATGTTTGATGCTTGGGATGGTATGACTCACACTACCTGCAAACTTCAGCTGAGACAAATATGCACTATTACAATATTAATCATTTTGCAATTTTTTGAGGCAAGATCAATTAAGCAGAAATATTCTTATTATAACTGTATTGACAAGTTAAAGAAACACTAATGAAGAATGAATCTAAAAAAACAAAACTCTTGACAAACATCAAACAAACATGCACTCTGTTCATCCAGAATGACCTGTGACTGTATCGCGAATCACAGGAAATGTGAACTGTGAAAAAACTGGGCTTCCCACTGCGACCCTCTTTGGTTTAGCCTCCCCAAGAGGATACTTGTTTACTGTCAACATAGCTCTGATGTCACGGAAAGATCCCAAATGCCATTGGGATGGACAGAGGCAGATAGGGGGAAAAGCTAAATACGGGTTTAGTAGTAGCATTGTTTGGGACCCGGACAAATAAACACTTCTCTAAAACAGATGTGGCCCATCAGATTCAGCAGAGTCATGGTCAGTGGCAGACCTGTGTTAGAAGTCAGCCATGGGCGGAAATGAGCATGTAAACAAAACATAGGGGACAGGGGTGATCACTATGGCAACATGCTGCATTATTAGGTCACAGTTGATGTTATGTACTGTACACCAACAACTCTACACACAGTCTTTTTACTCAAACGATGATTGTTACTTCAAAATAGTAAGTTAAAAGTACTATGTAAAAAATACTCAACTGCCGAGTAAATGGGTAAATATAATGTCTGATTTTTTTCCCCTATAATTAGACTAATTGAAATTACCAATAATATTCTTTAGAAGTAACAATACGTGACATCATTTAGTGGTTACTCATACTACCTCTGAAGAATACTACAACAAAAATTAACTGCAAATATGTTTCCCCTCAGCCTTTGCGAGCCTACCCGATCTCATGGAGCACCTCTCCGAGAACTACAAATACTGGAAGAGTTTGGACGAGATGAAATGCAAGAGCCTACGCCCTCCTCCACCCTCTTGACCACACTTCTCCTTCATGTCCGGGAGTATTAGGAGACACTTAATACAATGTGTTTCTTGGATATAGTGTTCCTCTTCTATGGACACGTGAGGAGCAAAAAGCTGTGAGTTAAAAGCTGGTGGATACTAGCTCAATCTCAAAACTCGATACTGCCTTTGCCAGCGAAGACAAGTTACGGAGGTTAGTTATTAGAACTTCAGTGACTGGAAAACTTCACTCACCCGACAATCCATCCACAAAACCTGCACTTTAACCAACCAAGTCATGAAGCTCTATATATATATATATAATGTACAATGCTTTTTGTATCATACAACTTTTCATGCGCTTATTTCTTCTTTCTACACTAGTTGCTGTAGGACAAGATGGTGACCAAAGCCAGGGACACCTTAAGTTATCAAATTGCCAACTATTGAAGGTGCTCATAGCTGATAGAGTTAGAGCAATGGTTCAATACTGTATCTTAAAGATGGCAGGGACCAGAGACACAAATCAGGTATAGTTATAGATCATGTAGCGAGCTTGAAGGAACACACTGCACTGTATCAGAGATTGCATTGTTAGGGATGCATCGATAATACAATTCTTGTCTGATATTTCAATTACCAATTTGGCAGGTATCAATTCTGATGCCATATATTCTGTTTTGGTAGGCTGTATTTATGATTTAATCCATAAATAGGGTCAGAGTTTTCAAGTTCACACTAGCTTTTTGCCTGTTGAGCTGATCTCTGCTGTTTATTAAACCTGATGTAAAATATAGGCGACATATTTCAGGATTAGTGGAAAATGTAAACTTTTTTATTTGTTTGGTTTCTGACTTCTAAAGTTATCCTTTTTGCACAACTGGTCATCAGCCAACCTGATGAATAATAATGTCCACTACTGATCTTTTTTAGCCCATCGGCCTCCAATCGGTGCATCCCTATTTATTGTGATAAGTCAGATTTTCACCAAAGACAGAACACAACCAACTGTAGACAATAGATATTAACTAATTACCATAATTTGTAGAGTAATGTCTAAGTATCTGTACCCGTCACAGTCTTCAGTCCTGTTGTGGAAGTCGTATTGAGGAACATGGTGCTCAGGGTGACCAGAACATAATGGACCAAATGTGGGACATACTGTAGGGTGGGACATACTGTAATGTGGGACATGTTACAAAGGAAGGAAAAAGTAATAATTAAATATTGTCACTCACAATGTCAGATTGGCATCAAAAGTATCTTTATATTTCTAATGTAATTAATTGTACAAATTCATGGAGAAAAAATAATCATTCAACATTGACTGTAACTTAAACAAAAATGTTGGCATGGGTCAAAATGTATGAGTATAATTGCGTACAGTCCTGCACAAACTAAAAAAGGCAGTGTGTTGATGGATTATGTTTTAACTGTAATCTGTTATGGATTACTGTAAGGCTGTACAATTAATCGAATTTCAATTTAAAATATTGCTCCTCTCAATTACAAAAACTAAATAATCAAGAAGAAACAATCATATAGAGTCATACAGCTGAGGCTAAAATTAAAGATCTCAATTTAAATAAAGCACTTGAGCTAATGTTAAAAACCTATATTTGGTTTTATTCTTCAGTTAAGATTTATGGATTAGAATTAAATAAAAATAATTTTATATAAATAATATAAAATAATATATATAAAAAAACATATCTTCACCCAATAAATAATAATTTAAAATAATCGGGATTTCAATTAGGAACAAAATAATTGTGATGATTATTTTTCCCATAATTGAGCAGCCATAGATTACAGTATTGGTTCTCAAACTGTGGCACAGGAACTACTGAGCAACTGGTACATGGGCTTTATCTAGTGGTACTCAAATCTGGTTAGCCATAGTGTAGACATGATTTAGAGCTGGTTTAGAAATGGGTTAGTCCTTTGGTTAGTTGAAATTGTACTTGAAACACCATAGATTTTCTGTGGTGGTGGCACTTGGTGTAAAGGTTTGAGAACTATTATATTACAACCTTAGTGCATCGTGCAGTCATATACAGGGTTGTGGAACATGTCTGCCCTCTGGTGGTCACTTATGAGTGCTGCACTGCGTTAGGGACATGGATGCTGAAGAAGATTACAAAAATAATTTGAGAAAAGGAAACCAAGATTTATATTTAAATAGTTCTTGTTGAAGCAGTGTTATTGTCCTTTTAATACAAAATGCATTCCTATCAGAGCACTTTGTCACAGAAGGAGGGGCAGTATTGGAAATGATGCATGTAGAACAATGGAGTTTGAATTAAAATGGTGAAATAGACAGTATTTAGCCATGCACAGTATGGAAGTACTTACAAAGGCACTGGGGGTCTGGTACAGGTGCCTTATACTTGGTTCATCTTTACAGAAAAAAGGTATTTTTCTGGTTTCTGCTTTTCATGATAAAACAGAAATCCATATAAATCTATGAAGGTGAAACACTGCAGATGAATAATGACAAAAACTAAAAGTTTTAAGTGAATCTGAATATTAAATAGAGCCAGCTTTAACAATATGGGTTTATTTAGATGTTTTACAGGGAGAACTGTGGATATCTTGGATGGATATATTATCTGCTTTTAGGAAGTCAAAACAATGCAGAGGTGGGTAGTGAGCCAATAATTTCACTCAAGTAAGAATATTGTTGCTTCGAAATGATGTTACTCAAAATGATGTTAGTCAAAATGATGTAAAAAGTACTCAACCTTGAAGTAAAAAGTACTCAAAAGTTCTGCATAACATTTTGAACATAATGTACATCAAATGTATTTTTGATTTTTCATGCAATCACGATGAAAAAAAAATTGCCGATTCATGCATTTCCAAAAAATAAATCAATAAAGTTAAAAAATAAATAACATTTTAACAAATTAAGGCACAACAAACAAAATCTTCAAATGTATTTACAACATAAAGCTATACCTTCTGTAGATAACATACAGAGATGGTAAACAGAAAGGTACTTTGATAAAACTACTTTTAGAAGTACAATTTATTCAAAAGTTACTCAAGTAAATGTAACTGAGTAAAGGTAACTGAGTAAATGTAACTGAGTAAACAGCCTATTACTGCCCACCTCTGCGGTGAGGTGACAGTTTTGGTGTTCACTGTACTGTTGCCATATGGTTGTGATATGAGATTGCATTTAAATGAATTATCAGGTATGGTTGAATCATGTGTGTATTTATTTCAGCTTCATGTTTGATATGTGTATTCATGAAGCTGTAGTTTTTGATGATGTTATCCAACGCCTTACTCCTGCCACGTCTGTTATTGACACATCTGCTGATTTTGTATGTTATTATTTGCTAATATATCATTTTTGCTTTGCACTAGCCATTACTGCTTTTTGGTTTCCTTTATGTGTGGCAGGGATGAATTCCAGAAACAATGAGATTTGAATTTTTCTACAGTGACTTGAAACTCGGCTCCAGTTCTGAATGTTTTACCGAGATGACGAATACATATTTTTACTAGTTGATAAAGAGGATTTCTATTCATAAAGACGATTTACATGTGGTTGATATGCCTTTTGTGTGACTGGAATTTGATGATGTGAATTAGGACAGAGTCAAGCCTGTGTGGGTATAAGCCTTCATCACCTTTACAGATAGCAGCAGACTTGTGCCAATGATGTGGTCTTTTGTTTAGAACGCTATTAATAAATACAAATATTGAACATAAAACCATGCAATGTTGTCTTGTGTGTTATTATGCTTTATTTATTCACTCCACATGATTTTCTAAACTTCAATAATCAAATAATGTATGCGAACATCTGCCTACCTAAAAGCATTCATGGTAATGCTGCCCCTCCTCTAAGAAGGTTAGTCACAATGAGCTCTGAAAAAACAACTCGAGTCACTAGGGCGACCTCTAGAGGAGAGTGCAAGCGTTCCAAAATGTAGTACCTCTTTCAATAGATCTGCGTTCTCTTTTGTTCACATGAGTCGGTGGAATTGAACAAAGACATCGCCAATATCAAAACTTAGTGATGAATGTGTGTGAGTAAAATTATGACTTGTGAGTGTGTATGTGTATGGAATTGTGTGAATAAAGATGAATTTTTGAATGATTTTTTTTAAATGGCATCGTGAGAACATAATGTATCTATGTATGCATGGATATGTAATTAGTCTTATGTACTGGTCTATTATATTATATCTATTATATGGCCATAGTATATTTAATAAACCTGTCCAGGAACTAAAGGTGGAAATGAGCATTTTTGCTATAACCTGGCACCATGCATCTTTCCTTTGCTCATTTTAAAGATCAATGAAATGTTGTGCATTGTCCCTGTGCAAATAACACCATATGGAAACTACCCTTGTAGCCACAGCTGCCCTGGGGCACATCTGCTCGCCTGCAGCCTCTCGAGCCACCACCAAACACATTCATTTTCATTTTCAAGTCTATAGCAAGTGCAAACTAAAAAAATACATGTATAAAGAAATAGAAATATACCAAGGCACAAACACCCACAGGTGAATATCAAGGGCAGTAGCTGAAGCCACAGCCTCTTTACGGTGAGACTTCGCTAAATCCATGAAACAAAATGATATCTGCAGAGACACAGAGACAAACTAATGGAGTTAATAAATATGAAATAGTCTTCATTTTAAAAAGGCACAAGCAGACTGACTTAATTATTACATGCAAACCACAATCTGTGCATTATTACAGTATCATCACAAATATGATTCAGGTAACAGCTTGACTTCACATTACAATAAGCAGATGAGACCAGATCAGTTCTCAAACAGTGGTTTCTAAGGAGTTTAAAGATTCTTTAGAATTGGGCGATATATGGTAAAAATATATCATCACGATTTAGTTTGTATTATACTGCTTCACAAAAACTTCCTTTAACTACAAAGTACATCCAATCCAATCATCATAATACATAATACCACTGATTTTTTGTTACAGTAAAAATGACTGTGAAGAGCATTTAACAATCTTTCCATGGTTTGCAGATCGTCATAACGTCATATCAATAAATGTAAAAATTGTATCACCATATATCATCCTACTGGTCAGATAAGGATGAGACCTTTTTTAACCATGGTCTGGTCCTGGTTAACTCCTTGGTTTTATCCCAATTTAGACCTCATTAAGTCCTAGTTTTAGACCTCCCATGTTTGTTCTGTAAATGATACTTCGGTGTGAAAAGTGTGAGAACCACTGCATTTGATCAAAATCCACCATTTTCCTCCAGTTTTTGGAACAGTGCCAGGCTGCGAAGGTGAGACTGCCTTTCCCCATTCTTCCACAGGATCAGGAGGTGGTCCGTAGAACATGTGACCAAACCATTCTCCTTGAAGCTAACAAACATCTGCCAGGATCACAGAGGAAGAGAGTATTTTGATAATAGGTATCATTTTCCTTTTACGCAATATTGTGATTGTGATTCTCTATGTGATTACTTCCCCTCTGTATTATTCCAACTAATACTGGTTTAGTATGGCTGCACAATATTCTAAAAACATATATAAAATCTATATCTGTTGACAGTGATTGGATTTGTGATACAGTTGAGCACTTTTTAGACCTGAAAGAAGACTTCTACAAGAATCATATGTCTTTCAAAACATGATTGTAGGTAAGCAGTTTTGTTTACTGTACGTATTTCTGTTTTGTGCAGAGGATTTTATATTGACCAAAAAACTGCAGCGGTTAACTCTGCAGCCCTATTTGGTAATTGTATGTATTTAACAAAATGTCACATCTCCATACCTGAACAGCTCCAGAGTGACCAATCAAATCACCGATCAACTCCAGCATCTTCAGGTTAGGGACCTCCAGGACCTTCTTCGATGTTGGACCGGTCTGCTTACTGGACCGTCCAAAAGTCAACATCCCAAAGAAGCCTGAAAAAAGTCAAAGTAAACTATAGCTCTAATTAAGTCATAAACTGAGACCACTTTCCTATTTCAAAAGACTCAAATTTGCACATAGAGCAATGAAAGCCTAAATGACAGTTATCTCTCTATTATGGGGCTACAGTTTTTGTACATTCACTTTTTTTACATTTGGTTTTTGACTTAAAGCTGCAGTACCTGATATTTGAGGAAAAAAATGAGGCTGAGACCCTCTGTGGGCTGTATTATAAGGGTTTTTGTTTTAGAGCACAGGGGCACTTGTTTTCAACCAATCCACAGTACAGCAGCGCTCTGATTGGTTGAAACATTGCTTATGTCTCAAGAACTACAATCTATCAGGAATAATGTGAGCGAGCTGATGTTTTATTTCAAAATTCACAGCTCATTTTGTTTCAAAGTTAAAAAAGCCAACTTCAGACTGCTGCTCGTTATTCTCATACTTCCTGGTTTGTGTGAGACCATGATACAGGGTTTTGTTTTTATGGGGGTTTTTTGCACAAAATCAGGTACTGCAACTTTAAGATGTGTGCCACAATCGTGAAGAGCAGCAGGTAATCCACTCAATTATTACTGCATTACTATTGCGTGTTTTTTTTATTATTATTACCATTTAATAGCCACCAAATAACACACATATTTTCTTATGACCACGGACAGATGCAGATGAACAAATGCCTTTAAAGTCTTTCCCCTGAAGTCAACAGTAAAGCTGCCTAACCTGCAGAGGCGGGCTCCGCGGGCAGAGGCAAGTCCTGGATCTCCCACATCCTCACACTACCGTCTTCAGAGCACGACATCAGCTGACTGAAACATGTTATATAGATATAGATATATATATTATCTGTCCCATATAGTTATCCCAATACTTGCTGGGGAAGCCTAACGAATGTCAAATATATATTATTATAAAAACTGAAATAATGATTTCACACTATTATTAAGGCAATCCTTTCCTGGGTTCTTGTGGGTGAGGTTAACTTAAATTTCCAGCCAATGCAACAAATAAAAAAAAAACAGTAAGATTATACTTCTTCACCAAACACAAGAAAAGAGTGTTTTGAGCTCCTGAAAAGGTCAGCACCTCAGCGTTACTAAAACATGTGTGAATGTATAGCATAGCTTTAGGGTGGAGATAGCACAATAGGGCTTTACATTTTTTAATAAAAATGTATCACCTGTCAGACAGCAGCATGGTGTGTAAAACATTGGAGTCATGAGCGACTTTTCTGTACGCCACCACAGTCTTGGTCAGAATACTATAGACATACAGGCCGCTCCCCACTGCTGCCAGGATGAGCTGGTAACACACAGTGAATTTAATATACAAAGGTGTTACAGTTTAAGCTCTACAATAGAATAAGTATTGTTTAAAAAATTTACCCTGACCCTGTCCTTCCCTGTGATGTAAAGTAAAGTATCATATTTTACTTTAGTCCCTTCCCTGGTCTCTACAGCAACATCAAATCAAGGTTTGTGCATAAATAATATTTATGACAGATCGTCAATTTAAAAAAAAATGTAAACAGTATATTATTTTAGAAAATCTTTGGACGACTACAGTGTAGTTCCGAACATGACGAAGAGAACATTCTTACCTTCCCATTGGAGCTGAGATGCTGAATGGACATCTCACTGGGTTTAGAGGAGCCCAGTCGTATTTCAGATGCACTCAGTGACTCCTCCCACAGGATATGTTCATAGGCCAAAATGTTCCAGTCTATGGCGTCCCAGAGAATGAGCTCGCCCACATGGGACCCACTGGCAAACATGTTGTCTGAGGAGGACAAGCAAGCAGCCATACATATATTCAAGCATGAGCTCAGTGCTGTTAAAATGGGCTGCAAAATATTTGGAAAGCGTGATATAACTATATAAACAATGATGTGACTATTCTAAACTTTTGACTGAAACAGAAGATTCTAGATTTACTTACTTCAACATTGAGTGAAAATCAAAACCAGGACTAAACCAGTAGTAAACTGGGACTAAACAATTATTGATTAAAATGTAATACAGAGTTTTTAAAATATTTGTATTCATCAATTATTTTGAGTGTAAATTTCTGTCATAAGTTATAACAAACACTTCCTGGGATATAACTGTTGTGTATGCCAGTATTGGGACACCAATATTTAATGATATATTGTGCATTCATTAGTTAGCAGTTAAAGGCTTACCATTGACATTTATTAGAGCTCGAATCTGGTCGCGATGGTCTGACAAACATCGTATCTCAGACAGGGACAGAGAGGAGTTGGTTGAAACTGTAAGCCTGTAAATCACTCAAAAAAAAAAAAAAAAAATATATATATATATATATATATATGAAAAACTATGTACCATGGGTAGGCATCTCAGGTACTGCCCTTAAGTCATATCTTTTATCACGGTAACTGTGTTTCAGACGAATTGGCCTTGATCTGTGGTGTCCCCCAAGGGTCCATTTTGGGACCTCTTTTGTTTAGCCTTTACATGCTGCCCCTAAGTCAGTTAATACGCATCCTCCCACAGCTATGCACATGACACTCAGGATTACATCTCACTAACATCAGGAGAGCAGATTACTGTATGGATGCAAAACAACTTTCTCCAGATGAACAGACAACACTGAAGTAATCATCTTTGGCCCACAGCAACAACGAGAAATGTCCGTACCGTAGCACCAAAGTACCTCTCTGACATGTTGGTCCCATATGAACAATCTCAGACCCTGAGAACATCAGGTACAGGCCTTCTGCTGGGGCCAATGTCAGGACTAAACATTTCAGTTTTATGGAGCTCAAATCTGGAACAGTCTCCCTGAAGATGTTAGGCTGGCCTCTATATCTCACAATGTTTAAGTCCAGGTTGAACGGTTATACAGTTTAAATGATTATCTTTGATTTTAATAATTTGCAACCAGTAATTACTCTTACCTATTTCTTTATCCAGAGCAGCTGCTATGCAATTTTTTGGCAACTCAATCAAAGCATGGATTCCTGCAAGAATATAAGATATAACAATGAGTACAACAGAGGTGTGCGATTGAGTGTGTGAAGAAGGTTGTATATAGCTGTATGTTGTGTATAGCTGTATGTTGTGTATAGCTGTTTACTGTGTATAGCTGTTTACTGTGTATAGCTGTTTTATGTGTATAGCTGTTTACCGGTGTCGCTGTGGTTCTGTTGATGACACTGGAGCTGGAAGTCTTTGTCCCAGACACACAACTCTTCTCCCCCAGAGAGCCACAAACACAACCGCTCCAGCACCAGCAAACACTAAGAGACAACACACAACATTTTATTAAATCTATTGTCAAAATTGTATTTACATATATTGTTATTATTTCTGGGAATTTACCTTAACTGATGACTGAAGATCTGAAATGGTTTGAACTCTGTTGCCTGTATCAGGGTCCCACAGCTTATAAAAGTTAATACTAAATAACATCAGCGTTTTATTTTGCTCAAAGTGATAAACATTTTGCGAATATTAAATAATAATCCAATACAAAACTCTAAACTGTGATAAAGGATACACTAAGGCTGCGGTCTGAAGAGGCTGTGATGAGCAGAGCCTGGCTGGTGAGTCCGTTGCTGATGTTGAAGGTGATGATGGCGGTGATCTGCTGTGAATGACCCCTCAGTTCCTGCAGCTTCTCTCCTGTCTGAAAAAGGCAGGTAATGTAATGTAATCTATGTAAAATATAATGTTATTGGTAACTTGAATGAACAGTATTACACTAGTATCTACACATGTGCAGTAACAATGAAGTTGAAACTAATCTATTTACCTCAATATTCCACACCAACACAAGGCCATCATCTCCCGCAGAGGCACATCTGAAAAACACAACATACAGTATTATGTTATATACACGACACAGACACCAATCCTGACATGTGACGGGCTTCATCTCAGGGCTGTGTCAGACGCGCACAGACAATCTCTATCTGGGCAAGAAGTCATTTCCCCATACCCCCGGGGTACAACACAGAAACCCCAAAAACACCTGTCCTGAGGCTTAGCACTTTAACTTAGCCTCTGCCCTCCACCGTCCACATGAGCAATTCTCCAAAATCAACAGAGAGGATGAGAGGATGAAACACAGAGATGAGATGAAAGGAGAGGAACTGTGCAGGATACATTTTGAGGACTTTAAAAGCAATCTAGAGAGAATTTTCTGCCCTTTGCCCCCATCTCCGGACCTGTGTGTGGAGGGGACGGCACCCAGAGGAGGAGGTTATTACTGGAGGAGACCTGGAGGTGACCAGGCGTGAAGTCTACCCCCGCCTCTGTACAGACACACACATACTGTTTAAATCCCTGTCTGAAGACTTATGCAGAGCTACTGTACCATGCCACTGTGTTCATGCTCACACTAACCAGAACAGAGAGGAGCAGGTGCAAAGCCTTACATGTATATACTTTAACTATACGAGTGTGTGCATGAATTAACACTGGCCACTCTGGTAAGCCTTGTGTTTTTTGTCTCGTATGTGTTTTTGTAAATTCGGCAAGCTCTTCTGGTCCAAATTTGAACCCATGATGCCGGGGAATATAGTCTAGGTGTTTTTTCTTCCGTTGTACATACATTACGGGCGGCAGTGGCGCAGTGGGGTAGGTGCTCGCCCCTCGACCAGAGGGTTGGTGGTTCGAGCCCCCGTCCGAGTGCACACTGTCGTTGTGTCCCTGGGCAAGACACTTAACCCACATTGCCTATGAATGAATGTGGTTGTATGGTTGGTGTTCGGTGGTGGTCGGAGGGGCCGT
>JAVQKC010207457.1:0-17050 GCA_036025475.1 Philypnodon macrostomus | reverse complement strand
AGACTCACACATAAGACTCACTCATAAGACTCACACATAAGACTCACTCATGAGACTCACACATAAGACTCACACATAAGACTCACACATAAGACTCACACATAAGACTCACTCATAAGACTCACTCATAAGACTCACACATAAGACTCACACATAAGACTCACTCATAAGACTCACACATAAGACTCACTCATAAGACTCACACATAAGACTCACACATAAGACTCCCTCATAAGACTCACACATAAGACTCACACATAAGACTCACTCATAAGACTCACTCATAAGACTCACTCATAAGACTCACACATGACATAAACTATCAACAATCATTTCAAATAGAGTAACATCTTTCCAGTTAAAATGTGCAAATGTTATGATAACTTAAGTTTAGGAGCATTGTAATATTCAACCATATGTAACGTAAACAATGATTCGATCTCTCTGTTGTTGAAATTACCACTGCTTATTATCCAGTACTTAGCCTAAACATGGCCACAGGCTAATATTATGATATATTAGCTGTATCCACTTAGATCATTGTACAAAGAAACAAAAGCTGAACAGGTGTAATTGTTCAAAACTACTCTACCATTTTCTCTTTTCACACAAATAGACTAGACATTGTGCCCTCCTCCTCCAGAATGATGGGGTGTTTGAGCTTGTTATTGACGAGGAAGAGAAAAGCTGGTAATTTGCTGCACGAGCTTGTGAAGGAGGTTTAACATTATAAAACAGAGTGGCAGCACATGCCTGGCCTTTAGGCACACTGTCTTTGTTTGACACGGGACACAACAAGGAGCCTCCTGCTGCTCAAATACCTGAGAATGACCACAGCCTGTATGTAGGTAAAAGGCTCATTTCATGAACTTATATCTGAAGATAGAAACTCCACTACGGTTCATAATCATATACTATATAATGCCTTTTTCAATGTGTTGGCCAAACAAACATCAAATAGCTATTCTTAAACATACTTTGTGTACATGAACATACATTTTACTACACATCATGGCTTTTTTATGATAAATGCACCACCTGTTTTCCATCAGTTATAATCGCCCACAACTGCATGTATGTAATTAAGAAACTCTGAAGTCAAGGAACCCAGTCTCTCCCCCACCCCGGTCGGTGGTGCCAGCTCAGCAGAATGAAGGCCTTCCCTGTATATGTACTGTATGTATACAAGGAACTGTATATAGGGGCAAAGAAAGTTTTGGTCCGCCCTCAACTGACCGCAGCCGACTCAATGTAAAGCTTTACATTCCTGTCCACAAGCCCGCCTCGCCAGTCTCACTCTCTGTCACACCCCATAAAGCAGAGCTACAGAACCAGGGCTCTGTTTAAAGCTACTTTCAAAGATAAGGCTAAATAAGGACAAATAGTGGAAGATTATACAAAAAAAAAAAGACTTTCAACATGAGCTCTCCAACTGGAAGTCTCATGGCATCCTTCCAGCAAACTCACAAAAGAAAATATATTTTGAAAAAAGTGAAAATGCCACTGGGGGGATTATTAAGACTGTAATCTGCTTCTCATTTTTGAGTTTTAGCTGTTGAGAGCAAAACAATGACTCCACGTTTATTTTCAAATAGTCTGCTAAGAATGCTTGTCGTTTCCTGGCATTCCCCACATCCATATTAAAGCTCCCTTCCTTTTATGGAACAATGGGAAAGATTCCAAAATTTCCATGGGGATTTTTTGTTGTTGTGGGGTTGAACAACAGACAGCAAGTCAAGTGGCGACCTGATACTAGTTGGTAATTAAAGTACCCACTTAAGGTATGGAAATTAGCTAGATATGTCTACCAACTGAAGTGAAAGCCTCTAGGTTCACAGTTAATAAGCCAGACAGCTGAAATCAAATTATTCCGTAGTGTTGTGGGGTTATGAGCACTGACCATGTGCAATGTGCCGTTTTATGCCTGACCCAGTGAGCTTGTCTAATAAGTGTAAAATTTCCCTAAAGTCTACTTCTAATAAGGACAACCTGCCTACACCCACATGCTAGCACACACTTTCTTAATTAACTCAAAGCTTGGCTCTCGGGTGCAAAGAGTTCAAATGTCATGCGGTCGCCAACTAGCCAATCTGTTTTTGAGCGACACCTGGCTTGGCCTGAGACCTGCGGGCTGTGGCCAGACATGAGGCTCAGAGGTCACGCACCCATCGAGACGGACAGCGCGTAGAACAAACAGGACAAATGCCGATGGACACACACGAGAAATGCACAGTAGGACTTAAATCAAATTCAACAGTAATAATAGGTTCTGAATAAATCTAACACGGACAGAGGCGTGGCTGCCAGTCTGCTCATACACCCACCACCAAACAGCAATCACACAACCACATTCATTCGCAGGCAATGTGGGTTAAGTGTCTTGCCCAGGGACACACTGACAGTATAAACTGGCGTGGATTCGAACCAGGGACCGTCACAATTGCACGGTGAATGCGCCACTGACAGTCTCCAATTCCAGTCGGGCTTTATTTACTCCTGCCAAACATTACATCGGATACAATTTTACTGTCAGACATTAGGACAACTTGACATTATGTACATTCATATCTGTTCTAAAAGAAATACATTATGTCCAATTATGTAGTGTGCATCAGTTTATTCATTGGATTTACATAAAGGTGTATTACTATAGATCAAAACTGCATTACTAACCCTCAAACTAACCCTAACAATGTAAAATGTTACTTAAATCTATTTACAATTAATACTTTTACTTATTTATGAAGTAAAAATGTAATTTAATAACCCCCAGAATACATTTCTTAGAGTGCATGTTTCTAAACCAATAGTATCCTATTCACACAACAGAAGGCAGTACCCAGACTGGGCAAATGTAATATGAGGCAACCTTATGTCCATTCAAGGGAATCCTGAAAAAATATACTTTTTGTACTGCATTGGGATTGTTAAAAAAGAATATTAAGGTTTTCAGGCTCGTTCAGTTGTTCGTTCAGTGCTAGATGGTAGACAGTGAGAGTGGTGGCTGCTGGGAGCTTCATGATGGTGGGAGAAGTGTGATGAGACTCCCTGATGATAATGGCATTACATTTGCACACACTAAAAATGTTAGTTCTTTAATTTGTTCCAAGTATCAGTCCCAGAACTGATGTGGATGAACTAGAATGACAACAGGCACACATTACACAGGTTACTGCTGATCAAACTCATCACATGATAATGAGAGGCACACAATGATGATCACAGTTAGAACAGATGATAAGAACTGCGGCTATAGCCACATTACAGAGCAGCAGGAAGACAGTGGCTTCACCTCATTCATTCACAATGCTTTATGTCTTACTGGAGTAACTCTACTGCTTCTCTGAAACAGGGACACATATAAAGTGAGTTACATGAGGCAGAAGCAGAGCAACCACACAGCTGATCACATCAGTGCTATAAACACTGCTTAATAAGTTCACTCAAATTTCCTGACAATGTATAGTGAATATGTCTATAAATAATACATCATATGCAATGCAAATATAATCATAACAATGTAATCATAATAATGTAATCCTAATAATGTAATCATTAAAAGGGTTTGAGATCTAAAGTCACTAAACTGTAGTGCTGGTCTAAGCGTCTAGACCTACTACATCCAGATGGCACAAGAATTTATGGAGACTGCCTCATTAACCTTAAGGCATATTAGTGCTTGGCACTGCACACTGTGAGACTAAGCGTGGCATTTTTTTTTAAACTGTTCTTGAAAAGGCCTGCATCAGCTGCTTTTGGATTACAACAAGGGACAGATATGAGTGGCACATAAGGTCATTATGTCTAGAAACTGTATGACCAGTGTATTGGTTTGCTGACTATGGTAGTTAGACTATATGGAAGTGAATACACGAGGGAACCAAACACACTCATAGGCCTATAACTCATTCACATAATGTGTGCATTAAGACAACCACCATGCATGTATTATGACGGTTAAACCGTGACATAAATCAAACCAATGTAATTGCAGCACATTGTTCCCGTGGCTGTGGCTATGTTACGCACCCAGACGGACTATCATGAGTCACGGGCTGTGGCGAGAGACGGGTGTGGGCTCCCGATGATCGCAGCTCTTCAGGTGTCCCTTCGCACGGATTCCTGGGAGTGGGAGCTTCTGCTGTAATGTCGATACAATGACAGATGGTCCACACAAAGCCGGTGTGCATTGTTCAGCTGCAAAATAATAGCTATCATTTATCAGTCTTTTGGGGGACAGTATACTAACTGAAATGATTGAAAGGCGGACTGTTTTAAAAGGTTATCCGCCTGGATTCATACGCAGACTATGCGTAAAAGTTTCTCAGCATCGGTAACTCCGTTTATCCGTAGGCTACAATGTGGACCAGCGCCTGGTGGACAGTACATCGTCGCAAAGTTGAATTAGCCGACTGTGTGGACAAAATAATCCCCCACACCATCCACACTCTACCAACATTTAAAAATAACCCCATTTAAAACAACTCGGGAGACATCACATAACAGCACTCTTTTGGAGCCGTGGAGCGCCATTTTTCTGATTTCTGACACATTATTTCGCACAGTTGATACCTATTTATTGTCATATTTCGAACTAACCATTCAGAATAAAGATTCACGATCATAAATAAAGTCGCCTGATACTCACATGCACGAGTCAACTGCAAACGCGTCCACAGTGAAAATGAAAACTCTCGTCACTTCCATCAGTCACACGGCACTTACTTACTCCACGCGCTGAATGAGCGCCGGGCTCCTGGTTTCACGGAGTTACGTACACGTCAAGGGGAGAGGCGCGGGGAAGAAGAGAGGGGGAGGGTATCCGGCGATTTTTTTTTTTTCACAGGGAGGCACCAGGACGAGTTTGATTGGTTCAGGGGGGATAGATTGATAAAACGAGACGCTGTTATTGGACACTGCGCGTCAAAGGGGGTGGGAAGAGGAAAAGGGAGCATCTTGTATAATTCACAAGATCGAGAAATCTGGGAATGTAATACGCAGACAATGGCCCGAGTTTTTTCTGCTCATTCTCATTTTAAGTGACCCTGATTTATGGCTTTTCATGCAAAAATGGCCTAGCCGAGTATGTTACTGTATCATTATGGCACTTAACATGAGTTAAGTTGGGGCATCTATCACCTAGATGCTATATCACCTGGTAAAAAGTGACTTTTAACTATAAATATATATTTACATGTGCCTTTTGCGTATAGCCTTGGCTTATGAAAAAGCTTGAAGTGTGCAGTATTTTCCTCACAGGAGAATACCAGTGAAGGAAATGGTGCTTGGATAATTCTCTCTTCAGATCCTCTGGTATACACTCGCAGAGAGTGTCTTGGACTGAATCAATAATGCTCAAAGCTTTCTCGTGTTCCCTCTTCTCTCACATCGGTGCTACTGTGGGGAGGCTGGGGGGGTATAGAGCAGTCACTTCAGGCAAAAGTTAGGAGCTGGTATTTTGAATGAAAGATACGCCCGTGAGTCTAATTACAGTATTCTCACTTAAATAAGCACACTCGCAGGATAGGCAAACTATTAGTTGTTAACCTGAGCACAGAGACAGTGAAATCCTAATAACCACAGCAGGGGCTCCTTTGAACAGTCGCCATGGTGATTGAACACATTTCTGCACAGTCTGTCTCTTCATGCACCACACAGGCCTTTATTAGGGCCAGAACACTGCCTTTGGGGGAAAAAAGGAAGCTCTGGGTGAAAAATTAGTCTATAGTTTTATCTTTATGGCTGTTAGAAGGCTGTCCAGATCAAGGGACTTTAATGTATGATGTCACACAGGCTAGTTTCAGTCAGTCATACCTATAGGCATTTAGATGTTGGGAAGATACTTACTTATACTAACTAATAGCTAAGAATGGAGAAGTAAGGGGATTTCGGTGACTGTCAATGCCTGAATGGTCAAAAAAACACAATAGGGCTACATTATTATTATTAAGATATAGGCCTTCCTAATATTGTGTCCTGTTTGAGTAGCTTAGAAATGTGTGGGTGTTCCTAATGTGTGCTTATTCAAGGTGTGTGAATGATTTTGGGGTACTTTGGGAGAATTGTGTGTAAAAGTGTCTCCACCCTTGTCAGTATCCAGGAAATATAGCATTGCAAGATAGAGCCAAAGTTATAGGGATATATTAAATCTTGATGCATGAAGAAAGGATCAATTATTAGTTTATTTTTTTGTGGAGCACCGGATCCAAAGATCTAAATAACTTTTGATTATTAGGTTCCTTTTGAATTATTTGCACATTGGGTACACACATTAGATAAACTACAAACCAATGAAGTGTTTCTACTTGATAAATAGTGATCTAAATACCATTCTTCTGAAGCCAATCACCAAATACTTATTGCATGTGTAGGATCTCGACACAAATCTCTGCAGCTCAAGTGAAAAGTGTCCAATGTGCTACTTTTGATTTCCATGACGACGTGTCAAGCCTAATACCATCTCCTCTGTGCCATACTGTGCTCAGTACGAGTGGCATCTCCAACTGCTTTAGTAATGAGCTGTCAGCCTCTACAGATGGAGTACATACAGTGGGCCACTCGGTGCGTCTCACTGTTATCTAGTGACAAACATTTGGAGGACATTATAGTTTTAAAAAGGGGGAAATGGCACTGCAGTGATATTTCTGAGCATTTATCACCACTGTGCAGAGAGGGGCAGTAACGAGATTACATTACATCCCATAGAAACTCATCCTGCATTCATCCACAGTCCTGTACACTGAAGTCAAACAGTAGCATTGAAACTTTCAGTGTTGTTGAGATCAGATGACCAATGTCTTTATGTAAAATACAGCTTTAACCTACACATTCGAGATGGTATTTGATGGTATTTGATTGTATTTGATTTTATTTGATTGTATTTGATGATATTTGATGGTATTTGATTGTATTTGGTAGTTGATGGTATTTGATTGAATTTGATTGTATTTGATGGTATTTGATTTTATTTGATTGTATTTGATGATATTTGATGGTATTTGATTGTATTTGGTATTTGATGGTATTTGATTGTATTTGATGGTATTTGATGGTATTTTATTGTATTTGATGATATTTGATGGTATTTAATTGTATTTATATCAATGTGAATTAGTCTATGGGAGATGAATGCATGTCTCGCTTATGCTTGAGTTGTACTGTGAGTTACCATTTGGTTTATTTTGTGAGTGATTCGTTTATGGATGCCTACTTTTGACTTCTTCTCAAGTAACATTATCTTGAAGTACCAATATTTTTGAGTACATTGATTTTACTTTTCTACCTCTGTATGTTAAAAATATTTTTTCCCCGGAACACTCTTACTCAAGTACATTTTTGGCTTCTCAACCCACCTCTACCACTGGGCTATTCTGCACCCTTATCAATCCTATTATGCCATAGTTTTCTCCAACTCCAGACCACCTCAGTCCATGCTGCATGCCACTCTACCATTTCGATTGCCTCCTGTTGGCTCTTCTTTGCGTGCGATGCCAGAAGCGTATTCTCTATCTCAATTAATCACTGAGTTTCTAATGGAATCCTTCCCTTCAGGATGAGGCCGCTCTCGGAGGGGGATGTAGTCAGGGTGGTGGGTGAAGCTGCTCTGATTGCCTCAATACACTCCCAGCTTTCGGAGTCACTGCAGATGTCGGCTAATTGTGGTGATTATGGCAAACGGAGGGGGGTAGGAATATGTAATGAATTTCCCATTGCTTTTCATGCCTCACATGCTTTGGTTGTGTGCATCTGCTGAACAAGCTGAGCATCCGCAGGGCTCGGAGACGGACAAAAGTGACACCGAAAATTGGGCACAGGGTTTTGGATGGGCGGCTACTTTAACGTCAAGTGCAGTCAGTTCGGTCCATTTAGTCCTGTTTAGTGTAGTTAGTTCTGATCATTTACATACAACACATCGTACAACACTTGGTTTTACGGTTTAGATTGTTTGACTTTGAATGATTGAAGGGTTTATCTTATTACATATGTGCAAACGCAATGACCAGTGCCATCATTCATTTGATATAAGACAGAAAGCAGAAATATGAGACATGCCGAGGAAGACCATTGCTATTGTATGTCTATAATACATTAGGATTTGATGGGGGAATTGCATAAACCTTTAGAAGAGTTACTAAATGTGACATAGAGAAAATGACTGGTCCCTGAGAGAAGTTATTCTGTTGAATTTTAGTGTTCAGAAATCTTTGCTGCACATAAATGTCCTTATGATCTAAAAGGTAACGGTAAAGAGAAACAAATACACAGGGAGAACTCAGCGAGTCACTATAAATTTAATAAAATGCAGATATTTTAACCAATTAATATGGTATATAATGTGGACAATGTCTATTTGAAACCATATGATAGATGAGGGAATTAGACAAGGCCTATTCTGCATGTATCTACACTATATCTACAAAGGGCATCAATACACAGATCATTTAACCATGTATATACAAAAAAATCTCAAAGTGAAGGCTAACTTAATTTAAAAGACCATATGTAAATGAGTTTTGCAGATTACCAACTCATTAAAACCAGAGGATTATACATGCAACCTGAATTTCTGCACATCCCAGTTCTTTTGGTTATCATGCCACCATGGACATGCCACTCTGGACACTGAACTGGAACAAATCATATTCATACATTTAGCATATTAATGAAGCTAAATATCAGACAGCCTCGCTCTCTCTTTTGCTCTGTGTTGCATTCGCCTGATTTATTGTGGATGCTCTTTTAGTGAGGCAAGAGTTGGCTAATTCCTCCGAGGCCAGTGCCCTTCCTGTCACACTGATCAAAGACTTTCTGTTGATATGACCATAAACGGGCCCATGCCTCATCTCCACTACTGTGTGTGCGTGTGTGTGTGTGTGTGTGTGTGTGTGTGTGTGTGTGCGTGCGTGTGTGTGTGTGTGTGTAGGGCTATGTGTATGTCTATGGATGTGTGCGCACTGCAAAATCTGTAAGTTAACCTTACTGAAAAAAATAAAGGAAGCCATAGTGCCTTAAAAATACTAAATGACCAACCTAGACTCTCAAGCTATGCCAACCTTTCAGACTCCTATAACTGTTGAAGACTTAAATGAGGCTATTCACTTTTTGAGATTGTTTTACATTGTATTGTAAATATTACAACAGCAGCTAAATAAGCCGTAGTTTGTGAGTAAACTGAACTTTAAAAATAAAGAAAATGAATGAAGTAATTTCAGTAAATCAGATTTTTTCAAAATAAGGTTAACTTGACATTTTGTGTCTTGTGAGTGTTGTGTATGTGTTTCTTGTGCATTTGTGTACATGCGTGCATCCATCCCCCATCACCATCACCATCCCCCATCACCATCACCATCACCAGAGGCTGTATTATGCATTGTTGTTGGCATGGCCTACATGCTCATCCAAGCATGGTCTGGTGTGGTACAGTACACACGTCTCTCCGTCCCCACTGCACTCCTCCGGGTCACCTCATTTACCTTTGCTCCTGAATTAATGCTAGTTAACTGTCACATTAGCTCAGATCTGTTGGCCCGTTTACGTCAACAACATAAACTAGTCTTGCGTTGATATATCAGGGTTAGCCCATAGAGCATGCAGTAGTGTTGCATAGGCAAAGCTGATAGAACAAACAAGCCGGAACAAAAAACACACTAAAAACATCATGAACATTGCATTTAGTACATAAAAAACTACATGTTATCAAATGGACTGACTTGAATCTTAAAAGTAAGGGAAGCTAGTGCTAGATATTACTGAAGGGCTGCTGTAAGATATAGTGCCCAGCCTTGGACATCAACTAAAGAAATCTTATAGTTCAGAGGTAAATTCTTAATTCTTTACAAAGCTATTATGTCTCACAATGGTAAAAGAAAAATCCACAAAACACTCAACCTTGTAGTAATAGGTTCATTACACTAATATAAAAACTGTCCCTATTTTTTAAAAAGATGATCCTATCTGTCCATACTGAACACAGTTTAAGAGAAAAACACACATGGTACAAATTCAACTGCAGCCTTTATAGGAATTTTTTTGGCCACCATCTCCGCAAGTGCAGGTGTTTCATTCACTGCTTTCAATAAGGGGGCCAAACTGTGGGGCGTGGATGTTCAATTTGAATGGGCCGGTATATGTGTATGTCTTCGCATGTACATGTTTGTGGCTGCCAGAAGTGAGTGTGTTAAATTCTCTTAGCATGTGTGACGAATCGAGTGGCTGGGAAAAAAATCAGCGTGGTGCGTGGCCTCTGTTGCCCTGTTACAAAGTGAATTCTAAGGAGCCAGTATCAATCTGTCAAAATCTTACTTATACTTTTGTTTAGCCCCATTCTGAATCTTACTACTTTATCAATGCATCCTTACGGCCACAGTGAATCTAAAGCACGCAATCGTCCTTATAATTTGTATTTGTGAAAAGGCTTGATGCTGGATATCAGTGAAGTGCAGATAGACCGGAGCATCCCCCACCATGTCTTTCATCCCAATTCATAGTCTGTGTCTAAGAAAGGGCCTCCTTTTCTCTATTCTGACCCAAAGCTCCTTATATGTGACCTCTGAGTGTTTCCCCAAGGACCCTCTCCCACGCCTAGGGGCCAATCATTCATATCTGCAAATACACAAAGAATGTGTTTAGTTACAACCAGTTACAATTGAGTAACTTGAATAAACTGTACTTGAGTAATATTATTTTTTATTTCACATACAAGAGGTCACAATGCACGTCTCCAGAGTGTTGTTGGGTCTTTGCAGAACTGACAGAGCTGCTTACGATATGATTTTTTCCCCAAGGTGTAGGCAAATTTACTGGCAGGCTGACTAACACAGCTGCTAGCAGAGCGTGTGTCTCATTGAAAGAAGTGACCTCAATAAAGATGGACATTTTGCAGTGCGTTACATAAGTGATGGGAGCTGATCCTGAGGCGCTGTGTGTGTGTGTGTGTGTGTGCGTGTGTGTTTGTGTGTATAAGAAAGAGTTGTGCTCAAAGAAAGTTTTACCACATCTTCACACTGACCTCACATCAGATTTGTATGCCTCAATGTGCCGAAACCACATGTTTTTAAAATACTTTTCTTACTAGGGCTTACTACTAAACTACTATAAGCCACTATTCTATACATTCTGAATCTAAGTGAAACGTAGATTGGTCATAAGTTTTAATCCAAACATGAATAGCTATCCCCACAATCCACAATAGTCATATTTAGTATAAAAGGCCCAGCAGAAACTTCCTTTAGTTACAGTAAACCCTCAGAAGTGGTGGTACAGTAAACATATGAGCAGTATAGGAACAGAGCCGGTCTGTCTGTGTTGCGTTCAGGGACATGTTGGCTGCTCTCTGCTGCTGTGACCCCACCCCTGGTAAATACAGGGTTGAAGCTTTCCTCTGTGGATAAAAATACACCGGCTCTCACACGACAAGGAAAAACATTTCTCTTGTCCCATTGTCCCAAGAAAGAACTGAATCCTGTTATCTGTCATTTTGTAAAAAGAGGTGGGTTGAGGAGCCAAAAAGTGTACTCAAATGTTGGTACTTATACAAAAAAAAGTAAAAAAAAATTGAATTATAGTTTTTTAAAGTTTTTTTTGTTTTTTTGTTTTTATTAAGTAAAATGAGACAAATAAGCAAAAAGTTCAAATGATAAACTAGTTTTACCGTATATTGTTTCTTGTTTGTTTGTTTTTGAGTGTGGTGAATTACATTTTAAGATCGCTTGTTCCTGCACACACCTTTTTGTCCCTTTTGACTTCCCATATCACACATGACATCATCACAGTATTTCAGCAGACTGGGGCCCAACCTGACAGACATGCGGTCAATGGTACTTCAGACAGACTTTTTTAGAGTTAAGCTGCTTTTTCAGTCAGCTCTGGCATTTATTATTGTTCTAAAACATCAAAGTGAGGAGCTTTTAAGTTCAAAATGTTGTTATGAAGTTGGACTGCTCTGGGAGAGTCTGACTTTGCGGGTGACTTCCTTGTTTCAACTGCCTAGCCGCTCTGTAAGTAAGTGCAGTTTCAGTTTGGTTTAAAACTCAAGGTCAATCTCTAGCAATATAAACATTTGGGTAATGTTTTTGGTGAGCGGTGAGAGCTACAAAAGTACATCTTTATAACATGTTGTTCTATTCTCTTTTAGGGGAATCAAGAATGGCATAAACACCTCCCTGTTCAAAGGCTACAGAAAATGTAATGCCATAAAGTTGTACCAGTAAAAAAGATGAGTCAGTCGGAGAGTGGAGAGCCAGGAACAGGAGTGAACGAGGTGTTGGACGTACTAGGCAAGACACCTCCGGAGCGACTGCACAGCCTGACTTACCAGCTGGGCCAGTCCGCAGAAGAAGAAATCGTGCATGCCTTGTGTCTCAATCTTCTCCAGAAAGAACAGCAAGCACTGAATAAACTGCAAACACTAGGAGAACACTTCCTTGCGAAACAGCTGGCTGAGAAATGGCAAGAAAGTGCAGGAAAAATACTTACAGCTGGTGATTTTCAAGAAGCTACGTCTGAATGTTTGATGTCACTGGCTCGGATTTTTAAAATTTTGACTGAACATCGGCTGTGTGATGGCAGTCTAAGAAATCTGGCCTATAAGAGAGCACTCCCACAAGAACCATCGAACTGTAATTTGGAATATAACCGGTTTAAGGAAGAGGCTAAGGACGTGTGCGGCCCTGAGTTAGCAGAGTTCATGTGCACACAAGTCTCAAATCTGAAATTAGTGTCTGATTTTCCAAGCAGTTCATGTACGGGGAACGCCTCAACAACAACAGGTTATGTGGAAGATCCTTCAAAAAGCTCTCTTCCGAGTTCGCTCCATACTTGCGGCTCGATTCATTCATATCCGTCTCACCTAGAGATAAGTCTACCTCCCACAGCTAGCTTTCATTCAAAAACACAAGAAACTACTGCAGACACGGATCCTGCTCCTGTTGGTGAAAATACAAGTGGACTACCTGTAAGTCATTGCATTGACCCAAGCTTTAGATTTCATGACGAAAGTCTGCAAATCAAAATCCCACATCGTATGCATGGTACTGATCTAACACTTCCAACTGGGGATTCTTTACCAAAGGGCGCAGCCAAAGAAGAAGAACAAGAAGAAGATATTCAGTTTTACTCATTTGTGATACTGCACGCTCTGCATGACGCAGAGGTGGCAGAGAGCTTGAAGGAGAAGCTAGAGAACATTCTGAAATGCGAAGGTGCGACTTTTTCGGAAGACTTCGCCGTGCCTGGGAAGAGCACTCTGAGGTGTGTGGAGGATGCGATCAACAACTCTGCCTTCACATTTCTGCTGCTCACCAACAACTTCAACAGCTTTCTTGAAATGAAAGCCAACTCAGCCCTAAGTAACTCCATCCAGAACCCACCAAAGCACAACACTGTCATCCCACTGCTGCCAATATGCAATGCCATGCCAAGAAAAGACATCCCAATGGTGCTGACAACCCTGGTGCCACTGGACGAAAAGAAAAACTTTGACAAAAAGATTCAAAAAGCTATTACTCCGAAGAGACTAGCAATTCAAAAAGAGGAGTGGCTGCAAGTACAAAAGATGAAAAGCCTTCGGGACACAAAGGAGAGGTTAAAGATTTTAAACCAACAGCAGAAAAGGGTAAACCAGGAGCAAAGGAGTGTGCACCAGCTGGAACAAGAGAGGCAGATGCTTTTAAATGAGAAACTGTTCCCAACAGAGAAGGTGGGGCCTGATGGCAGGCCCTGGTTGCCCCAGCAGCCAAATATCCACATTGAAAACGCACAGTATATTATGATTGGGAATAACTCTCAAATGGCTGTGGACCTCAGTAAAGATGTGAACAAAGAGGAGAGTGAGACATGAAAACATTCAGGTTTATGTTTACAGATAGAGAAGAAAAATAATAAATTTACAACACTACATCCACACTACCTGTTAGTTAAACAAAGTGACTGTCAAAGTAGGCCTGGTATCGATAATGCGCGCTGAGAGTAACAGCAACAAGAGGCCAGCATCAGAATGATTTTGAACTGTTCAGCACTGCCATCTACTGACTTGTATTAAAGTCTCCTGCCAACCCCGCTTCAGCTGTGCCAGCCTACTCATGCCACTAGGGGGAAGCGCTGACATGTTCTTATTATGAATAAGGATGAACATATTAAATATTTTTCATCTTTGCCATGCTGTGTTATGTGTGTGTGTGTGCGTGTGTGTGTATATATATGTATATATATATATATATATATTATATTATAAAAATCAAAAGAATGGGCTTTAATGAAACAGCTTTACTCCATGTATACATAGCATACAGACAACCTTTTCCAGTTAATGTGTCAAGTGTAACTATGAATTAGATTAAGTAGTATCCAGGGTTTCTGCTGTCAGAGATTGATGGTTAAAATAAAAAAATAATAGCCTTACAACATACGATAACTGATCATCTCGGTCTGATTAAACTGATTGACTAACTTCACACTACGTGACACTATTTGTCTGTAAAATGTGTATCATAGGATATCTCCCTCGTGAGCCCCTCCTGGGTTTGACACGATACTGTTGTGGCTGAAAAGACGGTGGGTGGAAGGCGCATGCGCTTTGGGTTCCCTCCTCTGAACAGTGCGGCAGGAAAAGCGCAGTGGAGACTTCACCGAGATAAAGGGAGAGGAGGAAAACAGTTATAAGAGCGAAAAGAATAAAACATGGAGTCGGAGGGAGTTTCATCTATCAAACCGTAGCGAGGCTCGGGCGTTTGCTGTTTACGCACACGAGCTGCTCCGCTTTTCCGCTGAAGAGATTTGTATCAAGGAATGGGGATCTTCAGGAATCCTGGTCAAAATTTGCTCTCCGCCTTCGTGAAGGCAAGACTGGACGTAAAAGTCAAGATGGTGTTGATGTAAACCGACCATTTGCTGTCCGCCAACTCGCGGTGCGTCAGCGTAAAGTTTTCCAGATTTTCCAGAAGAAGGGGGAGATTTGCTGCATTGAATTCCTCTGGCCGGGGATGTCATCCGCAGTCAAGAGGACTTCTTCTGACTGACTGCTTCTCCAGTCGCAGCGGTCCCAGGCCTTACCGAGACGCGGAGGGAAAGATGGGAGATGCGACATACGACCGAGGGATGAAACGCACCTTCATTGTCCCCACTATTAAAAGCTTTGACCAGTACGACATTACTAGGGCCAAGATCTCCTGTAGCCTGACGTGGCTGGTGGCCAAGGCTTTTGGCTCGGGTAGGTGACTCCATAACCCCGTCTGGATTAGATAGTGTTTTGGAAACAAGTCCTTATCCCTCGCTAACCTTATAGAACACACACTGTGTCTCTCTTTATATTGATTTCCTCTCCACAGACCATATCACTGCAGGTCATAGGTCAGATTCACTAACTCACTGTTTGTTAGGGTTAAACCTGTTGCTAACTATTCCCTGCTGCAAAGCCTCTTATGTAACCTCTGTGCCAGTCCACTGTCAATAGACTCACGACAAGCATCAAGCAGTTAGTTCAAATATGGCTTCAACTTAATTAAAGATAGTAAGGCCTTATTGGTTAATGATTTCTCTCTCATCCTTCAAAGCACACTAACAAGGCTTATGTTGTCAATATGCTCAGCTGTTAGTTACATTTGTGTTACTTAGGTTTATGGTAAACTATAGGTGCATTCAAGAGCTAGTGTGCTTTAAGTAGACGTCTCAAAATACTAAATACTACTTACCTATTTACCGTTTAAGTTCTCTTTGCCAAGTACTCACAACTAATCACAACTTCGAGAACATCACATCCATATTGTTTTAGTCGTCTTCATGAGACTTTATAGTTCCCTTGTCTGTAGCCTGATCTACTCTTCATTGTAAAAGAGAGACAGTATCGTAAAGACTAAGTAAGTCCAGACTGGAGCCTGGTTTACTCTAGCTACTAATAAATGCTTTTAACAGCTGTATCGTCATCTACTGTACTTATTGTAGAGTGGCTCAGGGACTGCCACACACTTAGATGTATATAGTCTAGAGAAGAAAGAAACAGATCAAAGACAGACTCAAACCTGAACGCGGTAGACCATGAGCTTCAATGCAAAAGCTTGTAAGTTTTACATCATATCTCTGACAGTTTGCATAAAGTTGCCATTTTGTGACACAGTTTAAACTCCCAGTGAGACAAGGCGAGAACTGTGGCCCCGATTCATACCAGTCCTCAGAGTCCTGTTTGTCCTACATTCAATAAATGAGCAATGGTGGAAAACTGGTAACACACAGAAAGAGTGTATATTCATGTATAGAAAATAAATAACTTAAAAAATGAAGGACAGGGCTTCTAGTGTTTGGGCAGATAGCTCTTGAACTATGGTGAATTATGCAGATCCTAACAATAAACACCAGTAAAGGTCATTTTTCTTTAGGCATATATGCACAAAGAAAACCAAAAAGGTCATTGAAAGGTTAAGAATATTTGTATTTCTGCTGTAATGGAGAGAGCACTTAGGAAGGCTGTGGCAGATGTATGGGGGCGTTTCGCCGATATACCCCGTGCAGTCGGGGGCGACAGCACAGGCCTAGATTTCTCAGTTTCAAAAAACATGGCGTACTAAAACATAATAACAAAATATCGGAATCGGTATCGGCCAGGAAATGTCATATCGGCGCATCCCTAGTAGTCCTGCTTTAGCCTGGTTAAGACCTGGTTTAGACCTGGTTTAGTCCTGCTTTAGTCCTGGTTAAGACCTGGTTTAGACCTGGTTTAGTCCTGCTTTAGCCTGGTTAAGACCTGGTTTAGACCTGGTTTAGTCCTGCTTTAGTCCTGGTTAAGACCTGGTTTAGACCTGCTTTACTCCTGCTTTAGTCCTGGTTAAGACCTGGTTCAGACCTGGTTTAGTCCTGCTTTAGTCCTGGTTAAGACCTGGTTTAGACCTGGTTTAGTCCTGCTTTAGCCCTGGTTAAGACCTGGTTTAGACCTGGTTTAGTCCTGCTTTAGTCCTGGTTAAGACCTGGTTTCAGACCTGGTTTAGTCCTGGTTAAGACCTGGTTTAGACCTGGTTTAGTCCTGCTTTAGTCCTGGTTAAGACCTGGTTTCAGACCTGGTTTA
>JAVQKC010207456.1:0-18562 GCA_036025475.1 Philypnodon macrostomus | reverse complement strand
TTATTCCTAGTAAGGCTGGTACATTTAAAAACAATGTTTTTTTGTATTTGCATGCCTAAACAAAAGACTTAACCTTGCTTGTTAACATTCCCAGTGAAAGTGTAACCTCACCCTTAACGACGTTTCCTACACTACTAATGATGTCAGACTAACTGACTCATAACCACATGAGATACTGATGTGTTTTGAACAATTTAACACCTTTAAAATGTTTTATATTTTGGGCCGTGGGTTGGCTCAGTCGGTAGAGCGTGTGGCCTATATTCAGAGCCTGCTTCGAATCCTGCTAGTTGAAATCAATCCCCACTCGTCTGCATGATTTCCTGCCCGTCCTGTCAAATAAAGCTGAAAATTATATATTATTAAAAACAAAACTTTAAGGGCACTACACATTTCTAACTCCACACACCACCCCTTTAATATTTAAGATTATCAGTTTATCTTACAGAGTTCTAAAAGGGACTTTATCTCTGTCCAAATGTTGGTGAAGTTGAAGCAGAACTAGTCAGCTGAACAGCCAAAGCATAGTCACAAGATAAGTATAGTTCCTGTTTTACTATAATGATAAATGAAATCTAAGGTTATATAATCTGTGACATGTGATAATCGCTGTATTTTTGTAGCAGAACATTCTCACTCTCCTCATTATCACCTCAGAAACAGAACCATCTCACTTTCCCCATCACCACCTCAGTAACAGAACGATCTCACTCTCTCCCATCACCACCTCAGAAACAGACCGATCTCACTCTCTCCCATCACCACCTCAGAAACAGAACAATCTCACTCTCCTCATCACCACCTCAAAAACAGAATGATCTCACTATCTCCCATCACCACCTCAGTAGCAGAACAATCTCACTCTCTTCCATTGCCACCCCAGCAGCAGAACCATCTCATTCTTCACAATCACCATCTCAGCAGCATAACTATCTCACTCTCCTCCAACACCACCCCAGCAGCAGAACCATCTCACTCTCCCCCATCACCACCTCAGTAACAGAACCATCTCAATCATTTAAAACTAGTTTTTTATGGCAGATGGGTGGAAAACATTAAATTCAATTGCAATTGTTTGATATACCACTGTTTTTAAGTGTCACATTCCTTGGTTTGGGTCTTTTTTTCTTCTCATTATCTCTAGTGTCTCTGGTGTGTGCAAATACATTTATATATTGAACTAGGCTCAAGTAGAAATCTTGCCAAACTAGATAAACTAGATGCAAATACCACTTCAGGACATTGGAAGGCGGCCATGTTTAAACAAAATAAATCTATATGTAAATTTGAGAACAAGAGACCAAGAACCTTCAGAGCACAAAGTTATCATAGTCAGTAAGTTAAAGCAACTAAAACATATCACATCAGTAATAGTCTTTGGGTCCACAGTGTGCATGAATCTAAAACAGATCATTTAGTGTTACTGCTAAATATATGCAGGTGAAAAATAATGTCGTTAGAGCTGAATTGGTCTATGAGCATAGTCTGTTCCGCATGCAGCCGTAGTGAGTGCTGTTATGTGGGTGGGAAACTGAGAGGAAGTGTGACAACCATCTCAATCACTTCCTGTAAAAAGTTCAGAAACATCATATTTTTATTTTTACTTTTGGGATGTATTTAAACGTGATATGATTTGTGCATTGAGATGATGGACATACCCATCAGTGCCAAAGAATTTGTGCCACATTGTTTTTGATAGACATAGTCATGCATTTGCACTTGCTCTTCTCTGACAGGTCACTTTTGTGACTTTGGGCTGAATGCTTCAACCACAGTTGCTTGGTTGTGGTTATGGTTGAGGTAATTTCAAACCTTGTATTTTCCACACATTTGGTGAATCAGCTCTTCTACATACATAATCAACAGAAACCAAAAACAGACATGCGTGACATATTTTAACACCTCTTATCTTGCTGCTGTGTTTCACTATTGGCAGGTTGAAGAATAATAACAGTATAAATATTACTTAACCTAGGTACACCGTGACCGAGCATGTCCATTTCACAAAGGTTTAATGAAAGCTCTGAAAAGAGGCCAACTCTTCAGTCTAACAGTGTCCTTGAAACACACAAAGAAGGTTCAACAAACCCTGAGTTTGAGAGTTAACTCTAAGTTGATCTCCCCTGAGATAGAGAAGACAGAGTTTTCTGTTACACAAATCTAGATTGGAGTAGAGTAATGGTGCGTTCCAGTTGTACTCGGAGGTCGGAATTTCCGAGTTGTAAAAATCATCTAGAACGGCCCCTTTATTTTAGCATCTGCAGTTACAAAATACGCTAAAATCCCTGTTGTTGCTAATCCTGCTAACTGCTATATGAAGCTGTTAACGTAATAGATTTCTTTATTTTTGAGTTAACAACTGAAACATGTGAACTCGGAGATTCTTTCACTCCGAGCTCCGACTTCCGAGCTCCGAAGACAACCGGAACGCAGCATTAGACAACTCAGGGTTTATTCACCTCAAGTTTAGCATAGAGTAAAAGTCATTATCAATGGAGCCAGGAAAAGAAGATTCACCATGGCAAAGGTAAACCAGAGGCATTCTACAAAATGGGCTGATACATTCAAGTTTTGAATTACTTGGCGGCTGAAAAATTTAAATGACCTCTTTCGTGCTCGGGCCCTGAGTAAAAGTTTTAATATCGCTCCTGAATCTTATCTGTCCACAGTCACATGACTTCCTGTCCCTCTAAAATGGCAGCCTCCTCTGGTTTACTGTTGCCATGCATGATAATGACTTTTACTCTATGCTAAACTCAGGTTGAATGAACCCTGGGTTCTCTAAATCCAACCTGATTTGTGAAACAGAAGTCTCTTCTATCTCAGGGGGAAATTAACTCAGAGTTAACTCTCAAACTCAGGGTTTGTTGAACCTCCTTGTGAAATGGACCAATCTCTGAATGGAGTATGTCTTTTGAGTGGCCAGTCATGGACAGTTATCATGGACTAGTCACTAGTGACCATTGACTAGTGATGTAGAAGGCTTAAATGGCTACAGACTACAGTACAACCAGTTATGTGTCACTTCCTGGATTTGGTTAAAATGTCAAGATATGCTTTTACACTACTGAACTTTGCCGGACCAAAGACCAACTGGCTTGCCATGAACCACACTGGAGCTTTCTTTCAACTAAAACCATCTTGTATGTGATTTTTCTGCAGTCTGTGAATCAATTGCAAAACAAAGTCTGTTTAATAAGTCTATCAAGTCGAATCTGCCAGTTCGCTGCACCTGCACTTGCGCACGTTGCTATGTGCGGCCAGCCCTCTCAAACCTAATCCCATATTAGTGGAGGCAGCCCAGAGATTAGCACATGTCATCTGACCGCCGGCCGAGGGAGGGACTCCGGGTGGATTAACGATAAATGCTATGCTTCCATGTAAACAGATGACTTAGAGAGAGCCAAGAGTGGCCACTTCACGCACTTCACAATCGCAGATTTCAAAAATAAAAATTGAATGTACTTGAAAATATAGTACTGTTTTGGAGATGCACTTTCTAGGGGTAAAAAAACTGCATTTATTAAACCACCTTTGATTGCATTTGGATAGTCAAACCCAAACAGGGAGCAGCACTTTCATGCACCTATTACATTCACAAATGAAAGCATTACATTAACATTTGCTCTTGAAATAAAAGGTATAAGAAATTACAAAATGACAATATATTCTTCTAAGTCTATATCATTCAGGAACGTGTCAACAGGATATGAGCTGTCAAGATTTGATCTGACAACCTCTCTAATGCCACTTGCATCAGATAATGTTGATTAAATGGAATAATATTGCCCTGAAAGTGTCGTTGTTTGTCTGAGTTCTGTTCTTGGGCCAGATTAATTTTGTAATCCAGCCCTAATACCTGCTGATATAAGACACTAAATGTTTGTTTTTTGGTAAATTTTAATCATATTAAATAGGATTTGATGATAAATATGTTTTCTCTGATGCCAGTAGTGATTTTAAAGATCTTCAATAAGCTCTGGTCTAAAGGTTGTAGAATCCTTGTTGGAGCTTTATCCTCGTCTCACTCCACAACTGGCCAATCTCATTAGAACCATTCATTCATGCATGATTTCATGTGAGGGCCTCTGAAGGTCATGACTCCTGCATTACTTAAAGGGCTACATAAGAGTCTTGCCCCTACTCTATATGGTACATGACAGGTCTTAACAGAGAGTTGCTATACATGAACGTGTGGTCATTGAGTGGTTAAAGAAAATAGAGTTCAGAGAAATGAAACAGGATGTGTCAAAATAATAATTATTTTGCAAGTACATGATAAAATAATTGTGCGTGTATAACATATAGTTCTCAAATATAAGATGCAGTATTTGAATGACAATGTGGACCAAATACCAATCAACAATCTCCTTCAGTTTAGGTTATACTTTTCAGTGTGCTCATTGTGTTACATATTTAGCACCATTTCCAGAAATATTTTATATACATAAATAAATACCGGTACTAATAATTGCCTAAACTATCGTTGGTTTGTTTGTTTTGTTCTAAGATTTATATTTTTATGAAATATCAATGAGATGATTAGTTTTGTTGTACATGTTATACCAGGACCAAAGATGCTACTCCAGTTACAAGTCATAACTATTATTAAATTGTGATTCTTTGAAGATTTATTTCTGAGAGTTGTCACTTATTGGACAGAGCATTTACCCGTGAACTAGAAGCAATGCCTTTAAAATGGGAGTGTTTGAGATTGAGTATCTCAATAAAGTTATTTGATTTATCTCTAGCAGAAGTTATCCCTTCAAAGTCATTCAAATGAGCAGTGTTTTATGCATGATCACAGTCTGCGTCTCTGAAGGGGCACACATTTCCCAGAATCCGTTGCAAAACACGATTGGTACCATGGTAACGGATCGACTTCTGTCTCACAACCGCTGTAGTTATTATTGCCATGACAACGTTATCAGCTCCCCGGCAACAATCATCTGAGCAGCCTTGTCCCAACATTAATCCATAATGATACGCCATATGTCAACTTCTGTGCATTTTATGTTTTATATTTGACAAGTGACCAAGTCAAACAGTGTAAAAATCCATATCTCAAACATGAACCCCTGGTGGTATTAAGGCTCTTTAGTGGTACTCAGGAGCTTAGTGTTTCAAGATTTTGTTTTATTCAGAGTTCATTTCTGTTTCAGTCCTGTGTGGACCACTATCCCCAGTCCCAGTTAAGCTTGATTTAGTTCTGAAGATTTTTCTATTTAGTGATTCTTTTTTTCTGTGGGCTATTCCTTGGTCTAGATTAGTCATCAGTGTAGTCCATGTGAGACTAAAGAAAAATAATATGTACACGAATCAATCTAATAATAAATAAAAGAATCATGGCACCTGAATTAACACTTCCAGTTGAACATTTTGATGTCATATCAAACAAATTCAGTTTCATTTGTTTGTACCCAGAACAAAGCCCTGTTGTGCCCATCCAGAGCTGGTTAGACACTGTTGTATTGAGGTCACAAAAGTGAGTGATCTGAAGGAGGCACAATTCTGATCTTTTCTGTTTCATCAACCATAAAAATGTGTGGTGTGTGCTGCCAAGTACACTTCAGCCTCATTCACGTGGCCCACATCACTGCTACTGTTTCACATGTGAACGCTGGGCTTTCTTTGATGCTATGCAATCAAAATGATTAAGTCAACAACTATAGAAATGTCCATGGATGTCTGAAATAATCTTTACATTGACATAAATACACAACACATAATAAACAAATAATGAGGACCTACAATTGAGTCATAGGTAGTAATAAAATATATATATTTTTTTTAAAAGCATAAATTAACTTTGATAGAATTTGTATCAAACTGGGTTAAAACATGTCTTAGACCTTTGAGATGTCCCAAAGCTAGAATTTTCCACGTTTGCATCAACAAAGCACTTATTCTTTGTGTGGGATTTGAGCCGTAGGCCAATCAGCGTCTCCTTAACCGAGCATTATCCAAAAGTCTTTGCCCGGCTCTCCCATACACTCAGTAAAATCACTTATTCTTTTCTCCTTAGAACATGAGCTTTTTCAATCGGATTTAAGGATAAACACATTCCTGCTACTTCTCTTTCTCTCTCAAAATCACAGTTTAACTTTTACGAAGGCATTAACTCTTTTGTAAATGCACAGTAGCAACATGAAACACGTTCTATAGTGTATAGTATTACCACACTGCAATTCTATCCAGTTTTTGTTTCTAAGCAGCAATTGCTAACCAGTCAAAATTGAATAGGTAAAAAGAGTTGAAGAGTTGAATCAAGTTTTTGTTATTTGTTATATTTTTATGTTTCTGATTTTGGTTTTTGAGCATCTTTATTTCAATGTTCAATCTGTCACCGCTTTGTATTAAGGCTCTATGTGCAGCTTAACAAAAGACTACTGTAAATGCAGTTGTTATTTGTGGCCTATGTATAGCTGAGAATACTGGCTCTGACTCAGCTTCTATTCATGAAACAGTGAGGCATGACTTACAATAACTTATAGCACGTATAACACGTGTGAGCCTGTAAAGGGGAAACAGGCTCAGACTCACATGACAGACTGGACCTGGTTTCAAATCATCCACTAGGTGCACTAAAACTGATCTCCCTTCCCATATTTTTGTTAGACTATACAAGACCCTTCCTTATTTTGACATGATTTCAAGTCTAATATCTATCTAGGCAAATTTGCAACACACATGCATGCCACAGGAAACATTTTACCCATTTTTTAAATAGTTTTTATTCATGTTAGCGTATTGATTTTATATTTGCAAGCTAAAAGTAACTGGAGATTGCACTAATAATCCCGGACAGTATGAGACCATGTGGAGATCCCAGGGTGAGCTGTCTCTATACTACTGAGTCATTGTCCCATTCCCTACACAGTGGTATAGTATTTGGCATTGCTCTGGGAAATACCAGTTGTTCTCACCTCGCTCTCATGATTTTCCATTTCTAAATACCTGCCATCATTCCAATTGTCCAATGGAAATGTCCCGCGCCACTGGCCGTAGCACTCGGAACAATGTTAAGGGATGAGATCGTGCCTAGGAGCACATGTGAATACCCAAATAGCTCTCATCTCTAAGGAAAAATATCGTTTTCATTTATGCAAAAAATGCCACACACCTTAAATATAGGTGTAAAAGGAACACTTTCTGAGCAGGATCAGCAGGTCTTTAAAGCCACCTCTCAAATAAACGCAATTAACCTCTTCTTAATAACCCAACCTGAATGACCCGCTGTAGAAATAATAATTATAGAACCCAAGACCTTTCTAAACTTCTGTGTGAAATACATACGCTTTTATTCAGTCTATTACATCTGGCTATTCTGCATGTGCACTATCAAAGACTCTCAGACTTCACACATCTATACAGGCAAGATGAGCAAAGTGTCTCCAATTCTGGAGATTAGTTGGAATGGGAATCAAACCAGCAACCTTCTGCCACTTGAGCCACAGCCACCCTTGACTTAACGCTCTAGGATTCTACTCAGACCTTCTATGCAATACCCAAATGCGTTCATACATCAGAGCAATGGATGTTAATACTGTAGTGTTTTTGTAACTAAGGAAGCCCTAAGAGGACCTATATAGCAACTTTCCTAAGATTATTATTTTTGAAATAATTGTTTTTCTTGAAATCCCGAGATAATGAAGTGGTTATCACGGAAAAAAACACAATTGGTTTTATACAATACAATTATTATCTCTGGATTTTGGGTAAACAACAGTTGTTTTCTCGTTATAGCCACTTAATTATTTCAGAATTTCTGGGAAAACTTAAAAAATAAAATCAAATTCCTCTAATGGCTTCCGTATGTAACATTACATTGATTGGTCATTTTTAAACCTAAGATAATGCCCATTAGCGTCAATAGTGCCACATCATTGATCAAAACTTTGCAAGTAAAAAGCATTGCCAGTGTCGAAACGTTTTTTTTTCATTGCTGACTTTTCTGTATTTCCTCAAATAGTATAATTCAGTATAATAGTAGGGAACCATTTATTTCCAGGTATATGTGCAAAGTGAAATGAACTACTAGGTCAATTCAGGTCTTTCTCAATTGAAATTAGTGTCCCAAAAATAACAGACAATGAAAGGTGTAGCCATTGTGTGATGTATGTACAGTATTATAGAGGGACATTTTTAGTTCATCACAGATTCTTACTCTGCGATGTTCACATGATTCAGTTTGATGTGGTATAAATAGACTGGATCGTGTTGATGTGTTGTTAACAGCTGGCTTTAAGAGCAGCCATGCATCTAAAGTCAGGTCTTTACACTGTACAAGGACAAACACCAGTACTCCACTCACTTCAAAACCAAGGTCAAAGGAGTCAGGCAGCCCAAAAAATATTTATAGACATGGTACTGGTGGTATATTTTATCAAGCTACAGTCTATTAAAACATTCAGTCAGTTCAGTCAGTTTAACGGGTCCCTGATGAAACATTGGCTCTGAAATCAGTGTAGAACTCGAATTCCTAAGTCATCTCTGGTTTTCATGAGCACTAACTCTACAGATTTTGATAAAAAATGTAACTTTTTTCTTTTTCTTAAATTAATGTGAATGGCAAACTATTTAATATCTAAAAAATGTATGTCTGAAAAATGTACAGACCAAAAATGTATGCATGTGATTGTTGTGGTTTGTCTCCAATAGTGTTCAGTCTTTTATTTTGCTGTTTGTTCACTTCGTGTGCACAGTATGTGTCTTTTCATTGTGTTATTAGTGGAGGCCAAATACTTTCAGCACTCTGCTACACTCTGAGGCACAGCGCTGCTTTATAGGGTAGATTGATGTGTAAAGAATCGCTCTAAAAGACTTGACGAATGAACTGTAGTTGCTGGTTCCTACATCTGACCATCACTAGATTATATTTCTAATCACTAATCACCTCAATATTTTGAAAGAGCTTCCCATTTCAAATTACTATAATGGCAAAATGGTGTTTAGGTGATATTATGGAATTACCTCAAAAAGTATTTTATGGCCAGTAACATATCATAAAGACGCGGAACTGAATTGATTTTGGTACTTCAATGATGAGTAATAAATAAATAATTAAAGGAATAACTTTTGATGAACATAAACAAAATCTCATTCATTTTGACAGATTGATCCGGTCTGCACAATCTTTTATTTATAAAGACAAATTACAGAGGTCAAATTTAAAATGCCTTAATAGTCCCTTGGGACTCTGGACATACTTTGGCAGAGAGCAATGAAAGTCGTTACAGTGATTCTCCACATTGTGCCCAACCTAATATATTATTATGGCCCCACCCTACAACAAACAGGAAGCCGGCCATTTTGGATTGAAACCGGAAAGACAGGTTTGGTGCACAAAACTAAACAAAACTTGTGGTGATCAAATTATTTATCCAAATTTTGACCAAATGAGCTGAAACTTCATGAGCATCTTCTAGAGTAACCAACGTCAGGACAGGCCTTTGTCTATTTCCCAGTGTGGTAAATATATATAGTATTTATGATGGCAGTTGGCTCAATATTGCCCCCTATAGACTGAATCAGACCAATAAAAACAGTCAATAAGACCCTCCCCGTAGTTTTGGTCTTATGCTGCTTTGATGGGGGATTTGGGGCTGATGTTTGGGGGTGTTTCACCTACATAAACCTTCCTGTCAGCAACAGCAACATCCCAGATTCATAATTTCTATGAACTATATTTGATTCTAACAGTGTGGATATACTGAATAGCTCTTTAACATGTCACAGAGTACACTAATCTCCTGAGGTCTGATCACACATAATGGCATAGATCTGAAGGCATCATGACCCGAGAAAATAACTGTCCACAAACGCACCATCAGATCCAGTTACCACCATGACAGAGCACAATGGCCTTTTCACACTTCAGACCCAAGTGTGATGTCACACAACAATGTCATGCAATGGCTTTATCTAACTGTATATATTCAGATAATTATATTGAAGTCCTCTACTGATGGGTTCACTTGACATCACACATTTGATTTGAAAGTGCCTGAAGTGGAAAAATACAATAAAAGCTACTGTTGAGAAAAGAAACACTGCCTAGCAACAAGATAAATCAAATCAGTTCAGCAAGCAGACTGGAAGTCAAAAAGGACGAAAGGAGAAGCTATAATCAAGGTCAGCTGATATAAGTGACTGTGAACAGAGCTCATTCTGCCGTTTAATGGTAGTAATGAGAGATGGAAATAGTACAAACCTTCATCAAAACATTGACCCTATCTCGCAATGGTCAAAGAGATTTAGACTACATTGCGGACCTTGTAGTTCAGGAATAAATGCTGGATGTATGCCACATTTGAAGTGCTCGCTGTTTCAGAAGAACATTTAGAGGTAGAGTTCAAAATCCAAAACCTGCGGCAATGGCGTAGTGGGTAGGTGCTCGCCCTGCAAACAGAGGGCTGTCAGTTTGATTCCCCGCCCGAGTGCATACTGTCGTTGTGTCCCTGGGCAACACGCTAAACTCACATTGCCTATGAAGTAGTTTACCACCACCAGTGTATGGGGTGAATGAATAATGTAATTGGAAGTGTCTTTGAGTGTCCTAAAAAGAGATATATATGTACAATTTATTATTATGTGGTTCAAAATTAATTTATATATGTAGATATAGATAGACAGAGAGACAGAGAGAGAGAGAGACACAGAGAGAGAGAGAGAGAGAAAGAGAGAGAGAGAGAGAGGACAATAATAACAATTAGACGTTACCAAAACCACAGAAACAACACTAGCCTAATAAAAAAATTATACACTAGCACTGTTTTGTTTGTTTACATAAGAGCACTTTCTGTGAAGAATAGGGGGGAGGGAACGCTTGCCTGGCTTGTGTTGTATTGGCATGCCTCTGGCATTCTGCCAGACGGTAATCCAGATCACTTCCAAAATTTAATCAAATGTTCCTTGTGTCATTCCTGACCTTCCCTGAAAATGTCATCATCCTGAGCATTTAATCCAAGTCGGTGTGATACATTTTGAGTGAAGTTTCTAACAGATTCTTTGAAATATTCTAGAGGTAAATATGTTTTTCAATATGGGGCTGATATTTTTGTTATTCACGTTCCTGAAAACTGCCTTTGTTTTGAAATATTATATATGAGCTTTTTGACAGTACGTATAAAAGAGAATTGCTTCAGGTTATGCACTGTCACGTCGCCTATAGCAGTGGTTTCACTGCTATAATACATGACAGTAATACATGTGGGAAAGGTGCGGCGTGTGTTTGAGCTGATGGGCTTTTTCTACCATTTACCATTTCAAAGCATAATACTGTCTTATTGTGTCTTATCTAAACATCTAGCATTATATGAAGATTCCCTGCAACTGGATACAAGCTGTATTTCCAATAGCACAGAGGGACAGCAGGCGAAGGGCCCAGAGCAAATTCACACAATTGATGGGCATTGCGAGAAGAAACATGAACAAACTTGGAGAGAGCAGACCTCCGCCAAGGTAGCTCATTTCCTCTGTATGCACTAAGTGAATTAATATGCACATTATGTACAGTGTCTTTAAATCTGCCTGAGCTGTTGTTTATTTGTATTATTATTTTTTGTTGGCCTGTAGTTCATCAACACACAGTTGGACCTGCTGTTTTTAAAGCATCCTTTTTTGCATTAGACATTTAACATTTAACAGGACAAGCTGTCTTCCTCTGCTGTGACTTTACCACAGGGGCAGCAGATTTCACGAGACAGGAGGAGTGGGAGAGGCACATTTCAGTGAATGACAAATTCTTCGAAAAAAACCCTGGATCCAGACGGTGATCTCACAATCCAATCATTTTGGCGTTTTCTGTGGTAGCAAAATTGTCAATTGTTGCTGACACGGGAAAGCATTATCCAATAACGTGATAACATGTGATCACATGTGGTAACATGTGATAACAATGTGATCCCTTTGAAGGACCTGTTTTTTTATTTTTCATTTAATGTAAGTACTCCAAATAAATGTAGGTCTCCTTGACCTGAAATCCCCACTACTTGACCCAAATGTCTGTTGTCTGTTCTCATGACGAAGCACAGCCGTATATTAGCCTAGACTAGTGAGAGCTAGTGAGAGAAATATAGTAATCTATAGTAATATATAGTACATTTTTTCATAAATGTTCAACCAATTTTTAGGGTGGCAACTAGGGTGGCAGGGGCTCTTTTTTCCAACCCCCTCGACACGCCCCTGACAAGTTCAAATTAATAAAGATATAAGACGAGCCGCTTAGGGCCCAAAGTTGCTGCTGCCCATAGCCCCTAACGGGAATAAGTGAGAAAGAAAGAAAGAATATTGTTATTGTTACATTTATATATTATTGTAGTTCTTGTATGTCAGGTACAAGTCAAATAACAGTTCTTTATGGCTTTAGATTTACTTGTCTGTTAAGATTCAAAAACTCAAAAAATAAGTGAATAGCTGTAAACGCAAACTTAATATGACGGATGGGACCAATTGGAAAATACTAAACATCATACAACTGTTCTAGGTGATTTACCTTTAAATGAAATAATGCTGATTCTACCTCTACCTGTGAGTGAGTGAGTAAGTAACCTAATCATTACAGCTAGTGCATTGTGGTACTTTTGTTTAATCTGTTCTCTATTGTTGCACTAGCCCTTAATGGTATTTCTGGACCCAGTGTTGAGTTACAGTGTTGTTTTAGCACGGGTTGACAGAGCGACAAGACGAGACGTGAGGCAGGAGAAAGTGATCGGCTGCATGGTGTGAGTACATGAATAAGAGATAAAGCTGGTTTCAATGCCCCAAGTGAACACAGTGTAAAGTTATACCTTAGGGCCGATCCAGTGACAGCCGAGGTGAAAGTACTAGTCTGGCACCCACATTAAACATTTAGACAAGTACACAGAAAACCAGTGGACAGGTTTGTTGTTAGAGTGGATCAATAAAAGCAACTTTCGACACACTGTTAGCAGTTGGTTGGAAACAGCAAGATGGTTTGTAGGGTCCAAAACATTTTTTTAGCCAAATGTTGCGCACATCCATGAATTAAGATATTGCTGAAAAGTGTGTATTCAGTAGTGACATAGGCTTGGCTTAGACCTGGTTTGGACTTATTTGATTTAGACCTAGCTTAGTCCTGTTTTAAACCTGCCATTAACCTGGTTTAGTCCTGGGTAAGAACTGGTTCAGGCTTATTTTAGATCTGATTTAGACTCAGGTTTACATTTACTCTTGATTTGAACCTGTCTTGGTTTCCATATATATATATACAACTAAAATCAACCAATACCCAAATGTGTGTCTGTACACACTGTCTGTTTGTCTTGTATGGGTCATTGTGGATCCAGAGATGCTCTATAACACATGAACTATCGTGCTGCTTTGCCTATGTAGCCCTTTGTTCTATGGTCCCTATGATAACAGTCATTTAATGCTATAGGGACAGCAGGGGGATGGGCCTGTTTTAACATAACCTTTCATTCATCACCAAACACTGTTTAAATACTCTGTGTATGTGGTCTTTTAGCATATACCTCTGCTAAAACAACTGGCAACTTTTAGGATGAAAATAAAAATATTATATGAACATTACTTGGGCTATGGAGAGACAGAGTTGTTAGCATCCAATGCTAACAACAGAGTAAAAATGCTCCTTTTTACCCAGTCATTTAATTAGACATTTGTGCTATTGTTTTGGATTGTTCTTAGCTGACCCATTGTACCGGTGCTGTCAGTGGCTGTATGTAGGTCACTTGTTTAATCAAATCTCACATCAGTGTGAGAGAGAACCAGAGGTAAGCACTTAGTGACCTGAAACTCCAGGGATCACCTCACTGCAAAGGATTATGGGCGAGAAACAGACACTGTTTCAAGCACCCAGTTCTCCCCATATTTTGATATAATAAACTTATATAAAACTAGCTAAGACAGTGGTACATGCACAGGCTTATTCTGTATTTTTTTTATGAAAGACCGTATAAGCCAATATGTCCAAATACATATTTTAGTCCTGACTTTGTGTTGCTATGATGAGTAAATTCAGAACTTAGTAATTGGTCGTTTACGTAATATTCACATAGGTGAAGCATGACTTAAGAGAAGCGTGATTTACTTTTTTTGGTATTCATAAACACATTGCTGCATGATTGATTTTACAATTTGTGAAACCAAAACAGATTTTTTATTCTGCCTGGACATATAATACCATTTGTGAAACCACAAGAAGAAGCTACAGGGAGTAAAGAAGTTAATATCAAGTCCTTCAATAGAACAGTATTTGATTTCTTTGTGCAGCAACAAAGAAACAAAGTTCTTCAGATATCTATAAACGGGGCATTGCAGAAGAACTAAAGCAGGAATGTTGGCTATGTAGACCACAGTCTGAAGCATGCAGCCAATTAGTTATGTGAGCCAACCTTATTAGACTGGAATTATGTCCATTCAACTCAGACACCGCAGATATTCAACAGCGAGTTAAATATAGACCTTTTAGGGTTAGGGTTAGGGTTAGGGTTAGGGTTAGGGTTAGGGTTAGGGTTAGGGTTAGGCTTAGGGTTAGGCTTAGGCTTAGGGTTAGGGTTAGGGTTAGGGTCAGGGTTGGTGTTAGGTTCCTCCAGCTCTGTCTCTTCAACACCACATAACTTCCCTTGTCAAATCACTGTACACCTTTTCATTCTTTATTGCTCTCGGCCATTGACCCTAAGTACTGTAATATCCTGCTCCTCTGGTCTTTCTCTCTCTCTCTCACACACACACACACACACGCACACACACGCACGCACACACACACACGCGCACACACACACACACAAACACACACACACAGGTATCCAAGGTACTCAACCCACCTTCACAAAAAAATAATTACATACAAATATGTCAGGAAATCAAGTTTAGGCCGTACTAAAACTCTCACCTTTATTCTGAAGTAGCTGATGTTTACAAAAGCAGACGCTAAATAAGAGGCTCTTGAGCGTCTTGATGTCCTAATTAGCAATACATATTAGGAACTGTTAGTGATGATTCATTCAGTTTTCAATGACTCTAATTAATCTCAAAATTAGAAAATATAATTGAGCTAATGATATTAAGTTCTTCTTAGTTTGCTATAACACAGGTCCCAATATTAAGTTAAATTACATCACAGTGGATTTGCATCAGTGGAAGCATGTAGACGTTCTAACCAAGCATCAAGAACGGTGACTCAAGTGACTTTGAACATGATGTAGTTATTTATGCCAACAATTCAGAAATTCATGATCTTCTTGGATCATATAAGGCTATTTTTGTGTGTGTTTGTTTTTGCTAGTTCCATTTAGGCCACATTTATTATTGTGATGAAAAACACCTTTGCTTTGTCACCATAGCAGCCTGAGGTATACTCTGTTTTTTCTCTGGTCCAGTTTAAAGCCTGTCTGTATAATGTTTCTGCCTCTCTAAACTCTGAACTGTCCAAAGCTGTCGGGGAAGTGCTTATCTCAGAGTGAAGGGGCCCACAGCACCTCTCTCTCGTTTGTGGATCCAAGTGTCCCCTGCAGCTTTTCCCAACATAAAAGCCCTGCTCAAAGTCCTATCCTCCACAGACAGATTCTAAGTCAACTGTGTAGAAGTGGCATTGCAAGAATATACAAGTGATAATCATCTAAGTTATGCCACCAATAACTGTATAAAAACATAATAATCTGTTGTCCACCCATTTGTGTACTGAGCAACAAAGTGAAGCATTTACTACAGAAAGACAATCACAAACATTTAGGATAACTTGGTGAACGTTTGTGTTTAAGTACAGGAACCCACCAGAATTTGACCACATACTTCATGTTTCAGATGTGCAGTTTTTCAAGAGAGTATGTGACTGTCAGTCTGTGTATGCAGTATTTTGTGTGGGAGAGGTGTTGGGAGTTTGAGACTGTAAATGTGTGTATGCAGTATTTACATGGGAGAGGTTGAATTTCTTGTATTGTTTGTGTTGTGTTCAGAGTGTGTGGAGAGGTTTTCTAAGGAGATACAGTATGTTCAGATATTAGAATTTTAGAATGGACTCAGATCTGCAAAGATATCTATAGAATGACTCTAACCTACAACTGATCCAATTCAAAATTGTCCATATATATAATTACACAGGCTATAAATGATCAAAAATGGGATTCACTATATAAACATGCTCACACCATACACAGGGAAATATGGACAATTATCTTCACTCTCTGGCACCGCACTCCAGTTAAAACTTTTTGGGAAATAGTCACTCAATCACTCTGCTCACTACTTGGTTGCCAGATCCCAATGTCCCCATCCCTCTGTCTACTGGGCAACACATCCACACTCACTCTCAATCAACACAGCACAAAACATCTCCTGGTGCCAAAAAAGTCATCTTATTAAATAGGATATTCCAGGATAAAATACACATTGCCACATGTTTCAGATGTTTAAGAACAAGCCTGTCTAGAGAACCACGGTCAGTTAAAGCTATATATATATATATATTTATTTATTTATTTTTTTTAACCAGTAAAGTCCCGTTGAGATTACATATCTCTTTTTCAAGGGAGTCCTAGCCAAAACAGCAGCACAATAATGCACTTAAATAACAACACAACCTTTGAAATCATCATTAACAATCAGTCAAATAAGACAAATCATAAAAAAAAACTGTTTTAAATGGTTTTAACCTGGGATAATGGGATCACTTCTCTTAACTTTAAGGTGCTTTTAAGATGTTCCCCGTTGAGGAAGCAGAATACTGAAATGCTTTTGTGCCACTTTCTGTGTGAACATCAGGAACAGATCATGAATAAAAATCTTGAGAACGGAGAGAGTACTGTCCATCATTCTAAGTGCTGGCCAGCCAACTCGTGCATACAGCTCTCTGGTGTGTTAGGGATTTACAGTTTGTACATTGAGAGTCCAACAGTTGCGGTGTCTGTGTAGGAGCTTTCATATAAATAATGTCTCCATAATCTAGGATTGGTAAAATAAAAAAACTGACTTGAAATTGAGACTATCATATATTTTTATAATTTATACAGTCTTTAGAAACTACTTTATTAGTTAGCCTGCCATACTGTGTCAGAGGCTTCTCCAACTACCACCTAACACACTAATCACACATTCATTCATTCAATCGGGTGTTTGAAGTGTGTTGCCCAAGAATTTCCCCTGTTACTGCTGCAGCCTGCGGGCATTAGCAATTTAAACAATCAGCGGTATGTTGAATTAAAATACACATCATGTATTATGCAGAATGATTAGCTGGAAAGGTAAAAAGTTGAACTCAATTATTGACTGGATATAATGACAATACAGTCAAATTTGCATATACTTCTCCTAAACATCTCTGTGCTGATTTTTTGCCACATGACACAAATATAATTTCAGAGCCATTAATGAAGGCTTAAAACATCTTTAAATAATGTAATTGCAGTTTTGATGAGTATCACAAGGGGGCAATGTCAAACTACACTATCTCCTACACATGTCATTTTGGGACCTCTCGTGATAAGCCCCAGAGCAAATACTGAATGCGCCTAGACTTTCGAAAACCATGACATTCACAGGTCTAAGCCTCTAGGATGATAATGGCTGTTTGTGTGCATTACTGATCGGGTTTATCAGATTTGGCTTCACGCTGCATCAAAACACTGTCTCTCTGTGAATGTGGCTCTTTAGATGAATGCCTGCGGAGATTTCTATTCAGATTGGCCTATATTGTTTCTCCACACCAAACGAGCATAACAAAACACATAAACCCTGTAAAAAATGACAAGTTAAGTTTCAAAATATGGGATTATGGGAGATTTTTTTGTAAAGTTATCATTACCAGGTATTAAAATGTATTTATGTATTTATTTAAGTATAGAGTACAAGACAGACAACCATTTACTCTTACATTCATGTTTATAACTGTTAGGTGTTGCAGGACTGGACTCTATGCCAGCTACTTTGGGCCATAGGAGGGGTATACACCGGCTTGGACAATGGCTAGTTAGTTGACCGGTTAAGACTTTGACAGCCAATCATTTACTTTACTTTCACTAACACCTTCATTTAAAGTCCCTTAAGAGAACAGATGTGTTCTGATGAGAATATTTTCTAGGGTTTCAAATAGCGATGCACCAATATGAAATTTCAGTTACCAATTTGGCCGATACCATTATTTTTTTTGTATATATATCTGATTTAAATGTACTTGAATGAATTTAATTGAATGAATCCACAAATATAATTTTTATTACATTTCCAGTGATCTTTTATTTCTCTGTCTGTTTCTAAGCCTAAATATTAGAATTGATCCTATAAGAACAACAGCGTAACATCATCCATCTGTAGAGGCCGATAGCGATATCAGACGCCGATGTTGAGCCGATATATCTGTGCATCACTAGTTTCATAGATTGCTAACAGTTTATTTTATATATCTTTTAACTACACTGTCTCTACCTCATTAAGTACAATGTAATACACTGTGTAACAAACTGTAACTAGGCCTGTGCTGTCGTCCCCGACAGCAAGGTGTATATCGGCGAAAACGGCCCCGTACGTCTGCCCCGTACGTCTGCCCCGTACATCTGCCCATACGTGCTACAACTGTTACCAA
>JAVQKC010207449.1:0-18263 GCA_036025475.1 Philypnodon macrostomus | reverse complement strand
TGTGTTAATTCATAGTTTTGATGCCTTCAGTGTGAATCTACAATGTCAATAGTCATGAGAAGAAAGGAAACTCATTGAATGAGAAGGTGTGTCCAAACTTTTGGTCTGTACTGTACCTCATTGTTTTACAGTGGAGTCTATAATACAAAATGTGCTAGTTTTCTCTTCCCTAAGTTTTGGTTTCATATTGAAATAGTTTATTAACACACTACAATACATATATATTGACATATTTTACATTATTATGATTATTAGTTGTATCCATCTCAATCTCACGGTATAGGTGAGATGAATACAGCCTAAAATGCATTATTTATCATGATTTATGTTATTCACACTATACTCACATTCACCTCATTATATTGCACTGGAGATAGTCTATAAAACAAAATGTGCTTCTTTTCTGTGCGCTCGTCCGGGTCACAAGGCCATTAAGTGGTGAAATTAGATTAGCTGTAACTTAATGCTCCTGAAATTCCTCTGTGGGAGCACAGACATTACTGTTTCTTCTCTGCTGCTGCTCCCAAACCATTTAACTACATTTTACGGGAATACATGGATGTTGTGGGAAAAGCCCATGTTAAGAGCTTATGTGCATCCCTTTCCTTACTACATCCTACTTTATGCACCGTGAAATTAAGCGCTCCGGTGTTTCAAGGCTACCCACCACTATAGTGCATTAACTATTGTGAATCTATAAAAAGGTGGGGAGTCCAGACGGCTCCATAGGCCCACTGTTGTGTCTGCATCATCCTGAAGAGAGAAAAGAACAAACTACTGTTAACTTTTGTACAAATTCTCTTGGGTGGGATATGTCTAAGACAAGATGGAAATGCTGAAAACCTGCACCCCTTTGGGTCATTGGAGGGTATATCCGATGACCCACACCTGTGCAAAGGGACCCCGGGCTTTATGTGAAAATCTGTTCTCAAAATGAGGGGCCCCTAGAGTTTTTTCTCACTTCACAAAGGCCACGCCCTTACCTGTGCACAAATTGCTGGACAAAGTTACCATTTACATAAGAAAGAAGCCGGAACTAACCCAGGTCAAAACTAGATCTTAACCAGGACGAGCCCAGGCCTAAAGCAGAACTAAACAAGGTCCAAACCAGGTATAATCCAGGACTAATAACCACTTTCAGGCTTTTGTCCAAATCAAAACAAGGATAACGTTCCCATTTAAAGAAAAAACTGAACTAACCCAGGTTTAAACATGGTGTAAACCAGGTCTAATCCAGAACTAACCAATGTCTAAACCAGGATTAACCCAGGTATAAACCAAACATCAGAATAAATATATAATGACCTACACCTATGCAAGAGGACTTCTGCCTTTATGTAAAAATCTAGTTACCAAATTTAGAGGCCCCAAGAGTTCTTTTTCTCACCTGTGTCTATGAGTAAATAACATCCTGGACAATGTTATCAATAGTTTTCCATGAAAAAGAGCCCAGAACTAGGTCTAATACAGGATTTACGCAGGTCTAAACTGGGTCTAAACCAGGGCTAACTCCGGACTAAACAAAGAACTAAAACAGGTCTAACACAGGACTAAATAAGCTCTTAACCTTATCCCATAACCTATACCTGTGCAAGGAGACCCAAAAGCTTTATTTAAAACCCTGTTCTCAAAATGTAGGGCCCCTAGTGATGGGGTTACTTTTTATCTAAGAAAGAAGCTGGAACTAACTCACCACCAAACTGACTAAACCAGATAAACATAGAATGATATAGGTCCTGTTGATAGGTCTGATGATATACACCTGTGCAAGGGGACCTCAGGATTTATGTAAAAACCTGCCAAAATGAGAGGCCCCTAGAGTTGCTTTCTCACTACAGAAACACCACGCCCTCTCCTGTGTCTTAAGCACAAATCACATCTCGGACCAGGTTACCATTTCCATAAGAAAGAGCCTGGATCTGGCTCCTATCTAGCGCTCCACTGGGAAACACCTCCAGCCTTTTCTGTCCACCTCAGTCACGCCAGGCTGTTGATCAGACCTAGACCCATTCACAGAGCGGAGATAAGACTAAATGAAAGGATGAAAGAGAAAGATGGAGCTGATTGGAAACAGCGAGAGAAGAGAAAGAATGAGTCAAGCGTGGACGTTCGCTCCGCTGAGGTCAAAGAGGTCCAGACCACAGTATTTTTATAGTCTGTAATCTAAAAGGAGCACTATCCAGACAGATGCTACACTATTTTAGACAATAATAAGTACTAAACCAGGTCTAAACCGAGACAAAACAAGTAATCCATATTTAAATCGGGCCTAAACTAGGTCTAAACACAGACATTAAGCATTTCCTACTTTATTTAACCCTTCTACACAGCTGCAACAGGGCTGAGATTATGGCGATGTGAGAGGAAGAAGACATGGGGCACTGTACTTCCTTATTAATTATAGTAAATATACAATTCCTAATCCCCATAATTTAGTGGCTAGTGGCATGTGGGTGTGGCACCGATAGAGTCTTTAAAGCGCAGTGGGTGGTCCGGGCGCATCGTGCACCATCTCGAGTCCTATTGTTCGAACCGCATTGCGTCCTAGTAGATCCTAGTAGGTTCTGGATCGTTGTTGGGAGAAGTGGCCGTGCTTCATGTTGGTTGTGAGCAATGAGCGTGTGGATCCTGGGCTCCTCAACCCGGTTTCCCCAGGCGTATCAGCTGCGGGTATCAGCTGCGGGTATCAGCTGCGGGTGTCAGCTGGGCCCTTGTGGCACGTCCCCTAATGGACCATACTAAAATGTATTTCTGAAATTTATTTGTGCTTCTTTGCTTTACTGCCAAATGTAATTTAGTTTTTTCTCATTAACACCTTTTATTTATTTGGTTTTAATTAGCAAAACTATTATTTAAATAAAGATAATGGTCACAGCCTCTTTTTATGTCCATGCCTTTTAGCTACTTTGTGCTAAACTTCAATTGACTTTTTTGTTGACAAAAAAATAAAAAATAAATATGCTTATGCTTAAGCAATTACAAAAAAATTCAAAGACAAAAGCTAAACAAGAGTTAGGACTGAAGAACACTGTGATACAATAAGTTATTTTTATTACATCGGATAACTGCTCATCTCTGGTTTCTTGTGCGTCTATGCCTCGTCTGTAGAAAAGAACAAATACAAGTCAAACATTAAATCATGAAAGTAAAGAAATGGGACACAGTGGTCTCAGTGGATAGTCTGCATCAGCTGTGAAACTATGTGACTCAACTGTTGAATCATTCAGGCTAGAATTGAGTGCGACTCCCTGTACAAGTGAAAGTTTCAAACCTAAACTGACAATTATGAAAAGGATGTGGACTATCCAAATACATTTTATGGTGTAATACTTCAACATTTTGAGATGGTCATTTGATATTTTTACATTTATATACATTTACCCCTTAACATCTCTACCCCCAACTTCTTCAACTTCACTTCAACTTTTCTTTCTTTAGCCATTGCCTTTGATTGCTGACCCAGTATCTCAACAATATTATGTACCTTGACAATTCATCTACATTTGATCAATGTTAATATCAAATACACTTAGTTTCGGCTTCATCTCAAGTGTTTGAGAGTGTGGAGGTGCGGACTCCACTTTGCTGCAGGCGAGCACCAGGGCAGTATAGAACAGGCTGCTCATTCTTTAAGTTGTGCAATAGTGAGTAACCATTTCACAGCAGTCAGACATATAGTCTTTATAGAAAAAAATCACTGTTAGATACAGACTTGCCACTTTATGTTGCATGTTGTATGTTATGTGCTTTCTATGCGAGTCCATTATTCATTCCCTCCACAGTTACACACTTGCGGTGGTAAACTAAAGCCACAGCTGCTCTGGGGCAGACTGACACAGACCTCTCTACCCACCACCAAACACACACCATGTCGATCACACTGGTGCATTTACACATTGAGACAAAGTGGGAGAAGTGTCTTGCCCAAGGACTTAACAACCGTATGAACTGTTTTAAAGCACCAACTTTGTGATTAGTAGATGATCATCTGCTCTACCAAATGAGGTGAGGTTAAAGTACTTATTTTCCCCAAAAAGGGAAATTGCCCCCTCTTAACTTTGTCATACTAGAACATGCCTACTGTAATTATATCGGCCAAACGACGATATTATGGAATCATGTCTGTCCGGGCAGATCCTAGCTGTGAACGCGATAACTCAAAAACAAATTGCCGGATCAGTTTCAACATTTGCACACAGGTACATACCATAAAGACGCAGAACTGTATCAATTTGGCAAATTTATCAAATTTGGCAAAAAAACATTCTTCACAAACATCCAGACAAATCAAAAAAGTCAAATAGACCCTTCCCATATTTGTCATGGTTTGGGGCAGGGCCTCTTAATTGCTTGTTAACATATTGTTAACAAGCAATATAAAACCCTTAGAAATCACACGATCTGATTAAGGTGCCCGTTGGTGACAGTTGTGGCAGACGTATGGGGCCTTTTCGTCGATATACACAGGCCTAGTTCACTTGTTGCAGATTTGACTGGGACTTCCTCCACACAAAATGTCACAGGAATGTGTAGGAGTGTGAGGGACCCCACATTGCAACAGGGCTCAAATAAGTGAGTCAGCAGTGTTCAAGCTTAGCCAGCTCCATCATTTGAAAAAGTGCACACATCCATTGGACCCACACCGGTATATTGACCCTCTCCTTACTGCAGCATCATTGCCACTTACTGTTGTTTAAGTGTGATAAGGCACAGTCCACCACAACGATGACAGGCATTTTTATTCTCTCGTCTGATGTATTTGTACTTCTCCATTTTTGTATAGTACAGGTGCAGCTATAACCATTTAGGGTCTAGTGCTGGGAGCATTGCTGAAAGTAAGATAGCTGTCAATGTTCATTCCCACAGGTCAGCAGTTAAACTCAAATAGCCTAGTATTATACTGCTGCAGGCCGGGCTCATGGTGAATTTTGAGTAGTTTTCTTCTGCCTATGGAATATATTGTTTTCACATTTTAGAATTTGTTGCTAAAAGGACCGTAAATCTCTACAGATTAGACATAAATATTGCCTGACCATATTTTAATAGGGGTTTATCAAGGCATGAATAAACGTTATCACAGCTTTGCACACCACCCAGAGACAAATCTACTAACATAGGGGACTTTGAACTTTACACCAGTTTTTGTTTTATGTTGATAGGTCCAGTAATTGCAGTTATTAACCATAAAACTCGCCAAAGCCTTAGTAGTTTGACACTTTAGAGAGCAGATTTGACCATAGAATTTCTGCCCTTCCTGCAGCTCAATTGAAAACCATTACAATTTTGTGACATCAACTGAACACAACCACAGCTAAACCAGGGTAATACAGATATAAACCAGGACTAAACCAGGTCCACAGGGCTTGACTGAGTATAAACTTAAAATGATACAGTTTGTCTTTGTCAGAGATGTTGTTGCTCAAGTTAATTTTGAACAGCTTTCTAAGGAGCCCTTTCAATAAAACAACAGACATGCCATTCTCTTTTTTGAGCACTGCGGCTGCTAACGTTTAGCCACATTTTCATCTTGGCTCCCTTTGCTTCATAAACAACCCTGTTTTTTTCACTCTGCTGTGATTCAATATCCCTTCAGCAGCAGCAGCAGCACCAGTGTCTGTACCCGCCCCTCCTTCTCATCCGGGCTCTTCTCTGCCGCTCACATTTCAGACCAGCTTTGTTTTTTTCATTCTTTCTCTCCTTTTTTTTTCTCATTTTCAGTACAATATCACAGCGAGCCTTTGCACCTGTGCTGTGAAGCTGCCTCTTATTTATCAGCAAGAATGTGCTGCTCACAGTATCCCACTTTGTAATCAATGTGATTTTCTAGGCAATTTGTTTTGATTTTCTCATTTTAGCACACCTGCCTTGGTTAGACACTGGCTTCTGGATTCATCTTTCTTTACAGTGTACCTTTCTACACAGCATTTTTATTTAGAACTGTATATTATTTATAGAAGTCTTACAATACATTCTGATTTTATTCCACCCCATTTGGACCACCTTGTATTTGAGACTTCCAATTTGAATGAAAATACTGTACTGTAAATGATCTTGTAATATTGGCACTTTATATAACTGTAGCATGAATGAATGGATCAACAATCATTACTGTGCTTCACTAGGTCCTATTTGTTTGGCTTTCTCTGTGATTCTAACTGAGCTCCAGACACCAGTAAGAATATTTTTGATATCTTTAACCCTTTTCCAACATGCAAAATGATGATTTAAGGCATGTCATAATAGTTTAATCAAATTGCACACAGTCTAGAAAAGTATGGTATTACTTGGTCTACAGTATAGTCTCATGAATACTGCCTCCACCCTGCTTACCCAGACTGCCTTTTTCACCTCCTTACCACAACTTCCTGCCATGTTGCTAAATCTGCAGCCCACACATGTCGAGATACGCCACTGACTAGAGCGACAGAAATGTGTCTTCATCATGCTACAGGACCTTCTGGTACCACTAATGAGCAACGTGTTGTTTTGGTGTGGACAGGACAGGCTGTAACACGCAGGACAGCCACCTTTAGGAGGCTTGGGTACATTCCACTGTCGCAGGAAGAAGGAAGATGTGAGAGAATAAAGCATAGTAGGACAATAGGCATGGGTACATGCTAAGATCCTAGTGTCCCATGGCCAGACGTCTGACAGCTTGCCCCAGAGTAACTTTTAGGATGGGTCAAATGCAGGAAACAAAAATCCCTACAGGGCCAATAAAGTATACCTAACCTCATTTTAATAGCTCAAATCACTGTCCAGGGTGTGCCACACCTCGAGACCATATAGAGATGCAGGAGATTGTGACTCTTAATGGCAATTATTGTGTCACATCTTTGACTTTTTTCAAATCCAAAGGGAAAAAGGGATCCCCATGAAAATTCATTGGAAAACAATGCACTGGATTCATAAAGTAATCTATTATTCATTCACTCCACCATAATACATACTGGGTAAGCTACACCTCTGAAGTCACCAGTGTCCTGACAGGACAGACTTACAGCCTACTTTGAAAACCACCAAACAAACACACATTCAACATTCAGACAAGAAGAGTTCAGTGTCTTGCCCACAAACAAAACTTAATGTTTATGAATTTGGAAGGTTGGATTAAAGAATAGGAATGAACTGCCAACCGACTGGAATTGTCACCTAACTGAGAAGAAGAAGAAGAAGAAGAGGAGGAAGGTGTGAGAGAAAGAGAACCGGTGGAGGGGACAGGCGAGAGGCAAAAGTGAAAAAAAATCAAATAAATCTTGGTGCTGCTTGGTTTCTAAAAGGTGGTGGTGTGTGATTTGAGATTGACAGCATGGCTTAGTGTTGCTGTGTGAAAGAGAGAGAGAGATGTGTGGGAGAGAAGAGACAAGACAGACTTAGGGAATGACAAACAAGCAAAGAGTATAAAATGATAACAAGGCAGGACGCTTCATAAATATTTAGCCGTGAGCCGGCCTGACCCCTCCGACAAACTGATCTAAAGCCTGTGCCGCTTTTCATGATCGTGTTTGCAGAAAGAGTGAAAAAATTGCATACAATGAATACTTGAATACTGCAAGATAAAATTTATACGAGCACAAAAATGTAAACATCAGTATTTTTAGCTCAAACTTCTGTCAAGGCACTGGGTCTATCTCACAATATTAAACAAAATGCTCTATCCATTGAGCTACAACGGCCTTTTTTATCACACTAACCATATAACCAGATCCACACAAAAAACTACATTTTCTGGGGCAACTTACTAACCTTTCCAAAAATGATAGAATACACCTTTGCAATTGTATCTTGATGTAATGTCCAGAAGAAAAGAGAACTCTTGAGACCTCTCTGCAATATCAAAGCAGTCAAAAAGAGATACCCAGAGGAGTAACACAATCTCAGACAGTCATCTCAGCACATCTATGTCCTCCTGTCTATTCATGGGCCCTTTATGTGCTGCGACAATGAGAGCTCAGAAGATCCACTACATATCTGCTTCCATGACTGAGCATTTTTACAGGGGCATCCAAGATAGCTATTATGTACATGCCTGGCATCAATTACTGTACTGGGTGACTCGTACAAAGCTTATTTTTACTGGACAAAATTTGGGCTTGTCCAACGTATGATCAAATGAGTAAATAAAATCCAAATATTGATACCGGAGATGCCCACACAAAGGCAATATAGAAAAAGACAAGATTATATGTCTATTCAAAATGTGTTCAGTGTAAAATAATCTGGCCTTGAGTGGAAATGGTTCTGTAAGGTTTATTGTAGTGGCCTGGAATAACCGTCTGCAGTACATATGAGGTCAAGTGGGCCTAGTTTGTAAATATTGTTATTATTTTATAAGTGGACTGTACATTTTGAATCACATACGATTTATTAGTATGACCAAATCTATTTAGCTAACAATGTAGCTTCAAAGCAAAACAATGACTTCTGTGTCTATTTTTTATTTTTTATTTATTTTTTTGTGCCCTTTTGTGCCTCTATTTGGACGTTCAAGAGTAAATGCTCTATTTAAAATCTATTAAAAGATCTTAATGAAAAAGCCCTTTAATCTCACAGTAAAAATAAAATAAAAACGTGTCCATATCAATTGCATTATGCTAAAAGCCATCAATCCCTTAAACAAGTCTTCAGATGTTTTGTGTCAAACTAAAGTGTTCAACAGGCTGTATACTGTAGACAAACATCGGCCCTCACCTCGACTGAGCTCAGTGATAGTTCCTCTTCTCATCACATTGACTCAGATAGAAGAGAGATGACTGGTCTCAAAGGGCCTGTGTTTGCTCTGAGTTTGGACACGACGGCTGTAAGTCATCTGCAGTTTCCTGTTTGTAATTCCCTCTAGAGTTCCTCTTGGGGACACATTGTTCCCAAAGACTCCCAAGACTCCTGAGATTCAATATCTGTTACACTATAAAGACCTAACTGAAATTGATTGAAAAAAAAAAAAGAATTTAAAATTACAAGAAATGTAATTGATTCCTTCATTTTATTTGGCTTATTCATGTAAGAGTCTAGGCTACTATGGGCCTTGGAGGGAAACAGTACAATAGCAGTTAGTCGCAGGGCTGACACTTAGAGAGGCACACGCTAACTACTTTGACACCTTCAGTTAAAGGTGAAGTCCGTTAGTGTCCTAAAATATGGATTGATAAAGTAAGTAATTCTACTTCAGTCCCTCTAACCTCTACAGACTACAGATGAGCTTCTTTACATCATACAACAGAGGCAGGTAATCAATCTTAGGCTTTTTTCATTTTTTATATTTTCCTATTTTTTGAAACCTCCACTACATTTTTAAGCACCTGATATATGAGAATTACTCTTTGTTATAGTTTTACAGTGTGTTCTGGAGCAAGCTACTGTACAACCTCCAACCAATGTGTTATGTGACTGTTAATCTCGTCATGGTAAACTGTCACGTCACATAGAATGCCACCACAGCTATTTATACCTATTTATAAACAATATGAAGTAGAAGAGGCCAGTAACAACATCATCTGAGATTTCAGCATGAGTCAGAACGTCTTTTCAAAATAAACATAGCAATGGAACAATGACTCAGACAATGACTTTCAAATCACCAAATACTGTAGCTGTATGACTGGGACAGTAGCATGGCATAACTGCATTTAACTGGGAAACAATGATGCGCAAAACACAAACAAATACAGGGCCAAGTATAGCATCCATTTTCTTGTAAATACATAGTACTACAAGTAGTGGTTGTGATTGTGAGCTTTTCCCAGCAATGGGCGGGATACACTCAGGACTATAGACATGTAGTCACAGAGACTATTCACTTTCACATTATGTCAATAGGCAATCTAGATTCTTCAATTTTACAGACACATTTATTTGTCGAATTGGATGGTGTGAAGGGTAACATGAAGAGGACCCACGGACTGCACTTGCAGTTGTTTGGCTTTAGAATCGTACCCACAACCTTTTTGTTGAACACTCTGCCGTTGCACATCCCCATCAATATTTTCTTAAGAGCAAATGACATTATGCTTTTCTTTATACTTCTTAACATACTGTCCATCAGCTTAGTAATTGTATGTAGCTTGTTCTGTAGATAAGGTGTACTGAGCCTTTAATCTCACGTTGTAATTTACAATCCATCAAAACTCCAGTCTTCGCTTGTATTACTGAAGTGTACAAAAAACCCAATCCATATAAGGTCAGGTCTCTTAGCGGCTGCAGTATTTAGGTCAAACTTCCAATCGCAGACGCTCTCTTTGTAGCTTTAACCTAAATTTCACTCCATCACTTTCTCTGAGTATAAAAATAAAATTGGCAACAAGGAAACTGTGTGTGCTCCGCGTGGACTTGTTCTGATATTTTTGGCTTTTGTCAATGGATTATACAGAATGTACTAGGCAAAAAAATATGCTCTGTTTTCTACAAGGAGGGATAACTTAAAAATACAAACAAAAAAAACTTCTCCATAATACGTGTGGATGAATGTGCGCCCACTCAACAGATGTCCAAATATCATGCTATCGTTGGTGCTAATTAAACTGAGCCCCAAAAGAGTAATATCCAGAAATTGGCACAAGACTGACACTAAAATTAGTGTTGAAAGATGAATAAAAATGTGGTGATTTTTTTTGGTCCATTCTTTGATGACCAAGCAAACAAAAAATTTAACAGTATGGCATATATATGGTTAACATTTGTTTTTTGCATACAATAGCACATGATTCTGTAGCTTGTCCAGCAAATTATGAGACTTTCATTATGTTTTTTATGTCACCAATGAATTATTTTTTTTACTATAATGTGTGCATAGCCAGTGTTGGTTATACACAAATTTATATATACAAAGTTAAAAATAGTATTGTTCATTAATCATTAAATATTGTATTTCTGGATACACACCCCACCCGCCTTCTCTCTGGGGTCCATATGCATTGATAGATTTCTAACAAGGAGCCTACATATATTGTGTATGCTCTACATTCTGCAGTCTTCAGTGTACCCCTATAGAAGGATTACATTAGAGTCCATCTTGTCCATTATGGTCCAACACATACTGTATATTCTTGCTCTATGGTTAAGGCCATATACTATCTTTCTGACAGCTCCTGGTGCAACAGATACTGTCCATCAAGCACTTAGTCTCTTTCAGCTTACTGGATCCCTGTGGAAAGCTAAAAGCAGCCAGCCTATGGGAGACGGAATATATTATTATTACTCTATTCACTTCCGTCAAATTCACCTGGATGTCTTGACATTTCACAAGGAAGGGACCTAAATTTAGTTTAGTGGAGTTAGTGCCGCACAGGGCGCTGGAAAAAATGTCCGCTGGGAGGTGGATTACTGTCACAGCTAGAGAAGGTCATGTTTAATATCCAGCTATGGCATCCTAGTGTTATTAGACCTCCTTTTTACAGGCTGTATTTTGGTATAGGCCAAAAAAAAAGCTTTAATGATCTTTGATGGTACTTTGATTCAGCAACAAAACAATGACAACTGTGACGTTAATAATAATGGAGTAGATTTATATTGCACTTTCCCACAACGGAGATCAAACCGCTAATCTTTCAATTAGTGCGTGCCTTGAACTCTTTTCACAGATGTATCAGAATAGCAAGTTCATTGTATTGTATTGCATTTAATATATTCCATCCATGTTGTTGTTTTATGTACAGCTTATTCAGATAAAGAAAATAACATGGATTGGAGTTACGTATACATTGGAATGAACAAACATTTGGCTAATTGAGTTCTGAATGTCTGCTAATTAGTGAGTTCAGATGGCATTAATGTGTCCTGTAACTGGGCAGTGCTTTTAACACAAGATAAAAAAAGACCACCCAGGTTGTGTGTGGTCTTCAGCAGTGATGCACAAATGGACTCTAAGTCGTCCACCGGTTTACAGTCCAAGTCCAGGCAGAATTACTCTAAAAACCTCAAGCTGTTTAATAACCACTAATGACTAACAAAGTGTTTGAGCGAAATTACAGTAATAGCCTATTGCATGTGTGTGGAACACTGGGAGATTATAATGAAGAGGGTTTTAGTCAGTTGAAGAAAAAATGTTGAATAAATGGACTAATGGCTAATGCACAAAAGGAACTACGGTGTATAATTTACATGACAGAAGAGCTTCTTTCTTCTTTATTTTTCTGATTGTGGCCAAAAATGGACACAAAGATTAAATGGCTTTTTTGGGTAGAGCGTTTTTGGATTGGAGCAGTTTCTGTTGAATTGAATATTTCAGAGAAGACATTTGACCAGGTTCAATCCTCATTCCAACCAGTTTATGCTGTCATTGAGTCAAGACACTTCAATACTTACTTACTTGAATGATTGTATGAATGTGATAGTGTGAATTTAAGATGGAAAAAAAATCTGCTCTATCAAGTTTTTTTAAGTCTCTGACGATGAATCAGTTAATCGTAAAAAATAGACATCAGATTAAACGATTAGCAAAATCACCATTAGTTGCAGCAGCCGTCAAACCTACATTATTCTGTGCAGAGTTTCAACGATACAACAACTACTGTATTTTATTATTTGTTAGCTATAATAGATAGTGTGTCTTTAGTGGTGATCAAAGAAGCAGTAGGACTAGTATAGCTGCCTCACCTCTGTCAGTCTGCCTCTGGTCAACTGTGGCTCAGAAGTAGTTTACCACCATTGTGTGTGAACGTTGGTCATAATTTACTATTAAAAAAGCTTTGACCAGTTGAAGGATGCAAATGAACAGCTTGTGATGCACTGGCGCATCGTGAAAGCTTTCTCATGTTCTCCTCAAGAAAATCAATCAACATTCATTTGAGTCACACACACCACCTGGACCAGTAGGACCACCAATATGGACCCAAAACAAAGTCTGCTGCAATGAGTCTTGGATCATCATTTCAATTATAGAAAAATCCAATAATGATTAAACTGTTTTTTTTTTACTGCAGTTGCCAAGTGGACGGGTAAAATAGAAAAATAGACAAAAGTTACATTTTTGTATTTTAGTTTGATCATCACCATTGATTTCAGTTTGACAAGCTGTGTAGACTAATCAACTAATGTGAACTCCAATTGTTCTGATAACAATATGCAATTAGGTGCATACTTCACTTGTCAATGTAAGTTAGCATGCAATTTTATCCCAGACTTTCCATACTATAGATTCAGGTTTTAATATCTAAAAGCTGATTGTGTTCCAGAAACTATTCCATAATGACTGTTTTTGCTTATGAATATCATATCTTTGTTATGCTCCACCTGCTCACTCATCTGCTGCCTCATCACTACAGCCTGGTCCCCTCTTTTTTGCAACGTTCCTGCTTCCTCCTCTGGTGAGATCGTGCTCTATATGTAGGTGCTGATGAAATTTTGAGGCCGAGCGGTGAATTATTTAGCAGGGAGGATTATGAAAGCGGTTCTTGGCACGTCGCTGGAGGGTATAAATCAATATGAGCCTTCCCTGCGACCGAGCATCTCACAACCCAACCCTCTCCCCCTTTAATACAGTAGACACACAGTCATCATGGGGCAAGGGGCAAGACTTAGGGCAGCACATTATATTGCACAATTAAACGTTATATTAGCTTTATATGAAACCACAATTTTGTCTTGATTTAATCCCTGTTTTTTTTAATTTTAATTTTAATTTTACATTTTGTATTACAGCTGGTTCTTTTTAAGCCCCTAATTTTTCTCTTAGCAAACAAAATAGCCCAAACTCTCAATGGTTGTAGTGGGGCAATCAAAAACCTAAAAATCCATTATTTACTGATATCACAGCATATGGAAAATTCATATACACTAGTCCCCTAGTTCATTGCAGCAGCACTGGTGTTGGTGGTGTGTGGCCCAACTTACTATAAAACAATAAAGCCCAACACTAGGCTTGAAGTGCTTGAAGACGGTCATTTATTCCTCCTTGAAAGTCTCCGAGCATTGGTGCAGTGCAAATCAAGCCTGTGAAATCAAATCTCCATTGAAGGCAGAACGTGTTATATAACTGCTGCATTGCTAGGGGTGAGACAAATGTACATTGGTGTGAATGCGTGCTTGGTATCGGATCGGCGCTTGTATGGCCTTCGTGTTTGCTTGGTGGCCTTTCTGACTTGTGGACTGCTGCCTCTGGGAAAGAAACAGAAGTAGAAGATGAAGAGAAGAGACTTGGCAGGCCTTAAGTTAGCCATCTGTTGTGTTGGATGTGGTCAGTAGACTTGAGCACACTGGGACGATCCACACAAGTATACTTCAGAGTAATAGGAACAGGCTAGTGCATCTGTATGTCCATTCTGACTCATGGTGCACACTATAAAAAACACAAGCAATAACTATGTTGAATATTGCAATGATTATATGACCGGGGACAGGGCTAAGCAAGCTCAAACAAGAACTGAACAAGGTCTAAACCAGAATCAAACTAGGTCTTAACAAGGTCTAGGCTAAACAAAAGCTTAAACAACACCAATAAACAATCAAATATCAAACATCAATGCATTGGCAAAAAAATAAATACAAAAAATAACACAATAATCCTCTCTTGGTATTGCCCAGCTCTGCAATGTACTTTCTCCTCCTTGTTGAACCAGTAAATTCTCGCTCTTTTTTCTCATCTGTGTATTGGGATTTCACATTTGGTCAAAGCTGTTGTTCTCTTTCTGGCCAATGATTTTTCCTTCTTCGAGAACAAGCATTTGGGACCAAGCAAGCCTCAAGGAGCAGGGGTTGTGCAGAAACTGATCAAAGGGGAAAAAGAGGTTTTTCCAACCCCATTCTAATCATAGCATCCAGGCCAATGAGGAGAGGTGGGACGCCTATGTGACCCACGAGAATGACGCTCAACAACAGGGAGTGGAGGCAGTCAACAAAAGCAATGGATCGGATCGCCGAAAAAGATTAGGCTTTGTTGGTGACTTTTCTGTACATAAGACTCATTTTAACAATATTCTCACCTAACGGGAATGTTGATGGCATGTTACTGATAGGATGTGATTCTGATCTATACAAACTATGTCAAAACAGGTGGAAGAACTAAAAATGTAATCAGTAGTTGGCTGCTCACATCTTTCTGTCTCTTTATGCTATTCCCAGACAGACACAATAATCTTGAGATCAGGTTTGCGGAGCTAAACCAGGCAAAGGGCTTGTGTCACAATGATAAAAAACTGTAATAATACACACCGAAAACTTGTGCTCAGTTTGCATTTTGTGATACAACACAAACAAATGCTGAAGTTAATCACTGTCAAAGCATTGTTTTTACTGAATTTCCCAACATTTAAAACCTGTGCACAGTACAAGAAATCGGTTATAGCTAGTGAAAGAAGTGCGAGTGTAAACGATGAGGAAATCATAATAGAGAAAGTACAAACTACTGATTTTATTTACTCAAACTATTTCCATAGCAACATTATAATGAAAGAAGAATGAATTTTCACTTTGGCTCTTCTTCCAATTATTGCCCTCGGACTTCTATTAGCTAATTCATCAAGAGGCCCGGAGGCTGAAAATTATGGAGGTCTAAAAATAATGGCTCTATAAATAAGCAGATGTCCCATTGAAAGTGATTGAGAGGCGAGGTCTCTAGGCAGCCGGGGTAATGCTGAGTAAGTCGGATTCATTAGTGCATTTCCAAAGAGTAGCCTTCCACCTACATCCCATAAAACGACCCACAGCGGACACAGCCGGGCTCTGCTCCTCTGCAGATCTCCGTAGTGTTGCAAATTTCACCCCATCTCTAGCATCCATCAACCCTCATTACCACTATCTCGGAGGACTGGCGGGGTGGAAAATATACAAGTGTGTGTGTTGAGAGAGGTGAGAGAGAGAGGAGCGGTCGGCAGCATAGAAACCCAGTGTTTTATTATTCATACAACTCATGTGAGGATCCGCTTACAGCCCACAGACACCTGCCACAGATTCACAGCACAAACTGATGCAAGCTTTTTTAAAATGGGGCTTTGGGAGATTCTAACAAACACTCTCTCATTAAAAAAAATCTATTTACATACAAATATACACTCGCTGGCCACTATATAAGGTCGACATTATACCTAATAAAGCAGATCTTGGAGGAGTCTCTTGCTTCTGTAGTCTATCTTCATGTGTTCATGTCTTCATGTGTGGTAATCTTGGGCGTGGTTGGAACTCTGACTTGAAAATATGTAATGTGCATGACAATTTGAGCTCGTAAGCAAGTATAGGTCAACCTAATGAAATGGCCAGTGAGTGCGTCTCCAGTACCAGCTCAGACAATATTTGGCTTTCCAAACACTACTTCATTGACCCAAATGAGATTTATACCTAGGCATACAATGAGCACAAAAGATTAAAACCGTCAGTAATCCAGTTTGTTACCAACTCTAAAACAATATTTAACCAAGACTTAAAATTCTAACAAAGACTTTTCCAAAACCACAATGCTATTTATGCTATCTGCTGTCCCAAACCAAGTGTAAAAGACAAATCCACCTCCACATGTTTTATTGCCTGATGCTCTCCTTAATGGCTTTCCTCCCTCTTAGTATTGACGTCATACCCATTAAGCCGTGCCTTTGGGTCTTTTTAGCGGAGGCTGGAGCAGGGCTCGGATGTAAGAGACCCTCTCAGCCCGACTCAATCTGCACCTGATAAAGCCGCTGTATTGGCTCATCTGACAGGAGCGGTTAACACTGCAATCTATCTGACCTCGCTGGACAGAATGTGAACGTGTGAAGTGTGGAAGGCTGGAGGGGTTAAAGGGAATGGTAGATAAGGGGTTTGAGGTATTAGAGGTGAATGGTCATTGCTGTTTGGTCAGATTTTTCTTCCCATTTAATCCAGTCAGAGGCGGACAGAACTGCTGGTGCCAAATATAGCAGTGCAGGGAAAGACTATTAAAGCTTTCTACAGTAGCTCAAAACAGAGATGGAGGAAGTACATTTTTCGATCTAAGGAGAACAATGCAACGTTTTTAGTTGATGGGATGACTTAATGAGTTGTTGGGAATGTGACCTAACCCACATGTCTCTTTGTGGAAAACCAGCTAATACAGGAATAAGACCATTCAAAAAAATGAAATAGAAGTCACTGACCTCATTGGTCGTTGAATGGCAAATGCGCAAAGAAAAATACATATTTAGAAATGACTGTTTTTGTGGTTCAATTTACCATTATAATAATCTTCTATGCATCAGGACAGTGCTTTTCTCCAAAATGAAAGGGCGTAATGTAAAGATAAGTAATCACAATACATAATACCTAAAACAGCTCCCAAAAGTAATCCCTCAGTAGAGTCAATACGGAATAGAAAGGATCCAGAGGTATTCTTTGTACAGAATAAGAAAATCCTAAGGGAAGTTGACCAGACAGGCACTGCAGCTAGACATTTCACATTGCTATAGAACAGTGTTTCTCAAACATTTTCAGTCCCAAGACCACTTTGGCATGGAGAAAAAATATCACGAGCCGCCAAACCCCCGAGACTTAGAGACTGACGCAAAAGGGTGGGTTTGTGTAGGCTACGGTCTCAATTAAGGCTAAATTTGCCTAATTTTCAAATTAGAAGTCAATTTTTCTGTGCTCATTATATCGGCGTAACAAAGATATTATGGAATCACGTCGGTCCGCGTCCGCAGATCCTAGCTGTGAACACGATAACTTAAAAATGAATTGCCGGATCAGTTTCAACATTTGCACACAGGTACACACCATAGAGACGCCGAACTGTAACGATTTGGGTACTTCTTCGGTGAATATTAATTAAGTAATTAATTAATAACGGGCCAAAACTGTGAACGCAATAACTCAAAAAGTCTTTGCTGGATCTTTTTCAACTGTTGCAGAAGGACATTATGGAATCACGTTGGTCCGCGTCTGCAGATTGTACATGTGAACGTGATAACTCAAAAACGAATTGCCGGATAACTTTCAACTTTTGCACACAGGTACATGTCATAAAAACGCCGAACTGTATCGATTTTGGTACTTCTACGATGATTAGTAGAAGTACCAAATATACCAAATAAACACAATGACTCAAAAAGTCTTTGCTGGATCTTTTTCAACCTTTGTACATATAATGAAGATGCAGAACTGGGTTGAGTTTGGTACATCTTCGATTAATGACAATGAAATAATTCACAAATGAATGTTTTGATGCACTTTATTGAGCCAATAATCCTGCTGAACATAAACGAAATTGCGTGAATTTTGGCACATTGATCCGGACAATTGTATACTTAATGTACATAGGCACATTACAGAGGTCAAATAAAGAATGCCTCTATAGCGCCCCCATGTTTATGACCCCTATGGGACCC
>JAVQKC010207447.1:0-14299 GCA_036025475.1 Philypnodon macrostomus | reverse complement strand
TATGGGGCAGACGTACGGGGCAACGTATGGGGCAGACGTACGGGGCAGACGTATGGGGTCGTTTTCGCCGATATACACTTTGCTGTCGGGGACGACAGCACAGGCCTTGTTATATATTGTGACCATATACTTACAGGGCTTTATGGCATGCATTTTAAATTCTGTATGTTCTGATATACAGTATAGCACCGTTTGATTTGCCATTTGGAGACCACTGTAAGTAGTAGTAACGTCAGATACAATGTTATTGATTTTACAGTTAAAAAATGTAATTCTAATTGTTCATTAGATCTTATTCCAAATATACACTTTAAAGGACTGTAAAAGTGTACATTTGAGCAGCTGTGTCTTGTATGCAGTAGTTTTATAAGTGAAGAAGATCGATCAGTTCTTTGTCCTCTTCATAAACCATGTTATCAGCAGCAGCTACAGAAACATTTACTCATTCGCATTTAGTATTTCCAACAAAAGGTGCTCTGTGCGCCGCAGCTGCCAGTGTTTCCTCTCATATCTCTGATGATAACGCACAAAGACACAGACAGCTCTTGTCTATGAAATGTGTAATATTCCAGTCACTCTATCACTCCAGGAGGATGGGAGTTAGTATCCTGCATGGCATGGTATACAGGCCAGTTGGTATAAGGTGCTCCTTGTCTGTCTGTTATCCAAGGACACCTAAACAATGACAATAGTAAATCGTATATTGTTTGTGATTGTTGTTGCTCACAGATGTTCAGCCTATATGTTTTCCTGTTATTATGATATATATAAGATCTTTTTATTGTACGTTCATTCTGCCCTGACTAGAAAGGCTTGGGAAACAACTTTCAAAACAATATGTCAAGTCAAGTTTGCCAAGGTCACTATGGAGACTGAGTAAATACATGTACATTGATGATTACATACTAAAGTTCTAATTTTAGTCAATTAGTAGACTTTGATTTTCTATAATGTTCCTTTAAATGTGCTGTACCTGATATTGTGCAGGAAAAAAGTGTATGTTTGAAAGTTAGAACGATACTCTCTCTTCTTCCCCTCTGTCACGGTCTCACATAAACCAGGAAATATCAGAATAACAGCAGCAGTGTGAAGTAAAAATAAAATTATCCATGAAAAAGCTGTGAATTATAAAATAAAACATTAGCTCCCTCACATTATTCCTGATAGATTCTAGTTCTTAATAAATCAACCAATAGAAGTGCTCCTGTCCTGTGGAAGCCTGTGATTGAAGTGTCCCTTAAACAAAACCCCTTATAATACAGCCCACACTGTCTAATATTTTTTGCTCAAATACAAAGTAAAAATATCAGGTATTGCCATTGACAAAAGTGTGGGCTGGCTATGTGGTTAGCACTATAGATTTGATCCTGGGGCTGGCCACCTCATGGAGTCTGCATGTTACGTTTGATTCTTTATCAAATCTTGTTTGTACATAGATATACAAATGTCCTATTTCTATCATTCACAGACGCATTAACCCTGATGCCCTTCCTTACGTAAAATCTCCCCTAAGCCTATATCTTAAAAAAAAAAAAATCCGCTACATTGCTGCTACTGGTACCAGCGTCTGAAAGTGCATGTGATATCAAACCCCCAGCAGCACAAATGAACTATGATAAATAGCTGTTCGCTCAGAGGTATTTTTGAGCTGAGACAGACGCTCACCAGTGCACAGCTCCGGGTCATAGTGACATATAGCACAATGCACTCCACACCAGACTGCAGCAAAGAGGGGCTGAGCCAAAATGTTGTTACCTCTTTATAGTCGATGCCAGAGTATTGACAGGATTCCACGCCACACACTCCAACTGAGAGGTCATTTGATATAAATTGTCTCCACTGTGAACATAACATAAAAGGAAAAAAAAAAATCATAACTAAATTTTCAGAAAAGAGCGGCTGGTTCTTTTCAAAGTATTGCCAACTTTTATTGTTTATACAACTCCACAGTGGATTTTTCTTGTGTTTGAAGGAAACTACTTTATCCTTAAAAGCCTACTGTTCAAAAGTCAGTTTGGGCTTATTTATCAATGAATAGAGTATCCAGAATATACCAGCAAGCTTTGGCCAGACAAATTGGCTAATTTTTGTTCAAAATTGTCCCATTGCTGGTCAATAACAAACTAACTGCTGCAACTAATATATACAAATATCTATTTCAGCATTGGCTACATGTTAAAAAATAAAGTAAAAAAATGCAATCAAAGTGAAACAGGATGGCGATGTCTATAGTAAAACAACAGAGCGGTCTTTTCATATTATTTACATATCACTGCCCATCAACAAATACATGGTCAGCCTGACAAAATCATCTCACTAAGATATTCATAACTTAGTTTCACTTCCTCATTAACCAAATTCCAGGTATTTCATGTTTTTAGGATGCATGGGAACCTCCCCGTCTCATGTGGAGCTAGGCTCAGTGAACACACTATTATTAAAACACAGCAGACACCAGCATCATTTGTCAGTGCAGTCATGTGATTAAATACTACACAATATTGTATAGTGTAGCAGACACACACATAGCGCTGGATTTATGTCTCTCACACCCACACCACCTGCACCTCTCCACAGTACGCTCGGGGAAGCTGTGGTGCCTGGTACCCTGCTCATTACATAGCTATTATTTTACAGTACAGCGGGGCACAAAGCCAGCAGAGCACAAATGGTATTTCTGAGTAAGAATGATTGAGAAAGAGGCTACGCAGAAAACCCTAAAGTAACAACCCATGACATTTTTAAATAAATACGTGTCTGTTTTTCTTCTTGGTTGCAAACTGATGTAACCCATGGCTGAATTGGACTAAACCATTAAAAAACCCACTCTGTCCATGGAGTTCAGCGACTGGTACAGCTCTGCTCTCTGGGGAATATAGTTTGCTCTTTCTATTCAAATAGTACTAGACTCTATAACAATAAACATCAATAAATAACAAGGATACTCCCTAAATCTATTAAAAAACTACTATCAAATAAAAGGAAAGCAGAAACTGAAGCATGGTGGGGTTCATTACAATAAGCTTAATGCGAGTTCACTGTCCATAAGCAAAATCAATAAGGAGATAGTATATGGTTTCTATTTGAACAGATAGCAGGGTTTGGGAAAGGGGCTTTTGTAGGTAAAGTTAGATGTTTTGGTCGAGTTATGTCTAGTTGTTTGCTGAGGAAAACTAACTGGCTGATTGTAATGCTCCATGTTTTAGATCAGAGCGGAAAAGAGTCAATTCGGTCCCGTTGGTACCAGGCTTCAGATTAGTCATCCAACTCAACTCATATGAGAGTGACAGAAAGCCTGTAATAATTCTGTTCATGACAAAAATCACATCCATTATTGCTTTATTGACAAATTGAGTTTTGAGTTGAAGGGTTAAAATGGCCGCTATGTTTCCTTGAGTTTAGTGTCACCCTGACATTTATACGGCTACAAAACATTACTGGTTTGGTCACATGGTTTAATTACTACATAAAGCCATCGTCCTAAATTGCAGATGAAAAGGGAACAAGCCTAAAGGAAGCTGCAGTGGCAGACAGACCTGGACGTCCTGTTTAGGGATAACTTCCTTGTACCTTTCACTGAATTTACTGCAGTTTGACACGAAACAATCAACAATGGCCCCTGACACAGAGCCAGGTTTAATTGTAGATCAGGTTTAAAATAGATTTCGGTGTTACCTGTTGTAAGGGTTCCTGAGCAGCAGAGCCTGACTGCCTGTGCAGCTGTCTGAAGGAGTGTGGCATCCATAGACGGGAGGAGGGACAGGATACTGCTGCTCACCTGCGACAGACATGAGGTTTGTATGCATGCATTTGAGAGTGCAATACTTTTTATTACAAATACACAGTTCATTATGGTGCCTTCTTTTGCAGGGCCCCTTTATAGTTTTCAAATGTAATTCAAAGTTCTTCTCTACTGTCATCAAGTATAGGCTTCTTGTTACTTATGTAGAAGATTTACTGTCTACTACTATTGGTTTACTTTACATACTGTAGATAGTTCTGCTGATCGCTATATCGAGGACATTACCAGACAGCGTGAACAGTGCCATGACTGACCATCTACCCTTAATGATGACCAACTAGGGTCAGACCTACCTTAGTGAGACACACACAATGACACTCACTGGCCACTTTATTAGGTACATCCTGCTATGAAATCTAATTTTCAGTGGTTTTTGCCTCGTTCGCCTCGTGCTTTAAGCCAGAACCAGATGCTATTCGCATCTATTGAGCCGCTAAACTTAAAAGCCCACATACATGCCCCCTTACACATTTGTTCACTCTGGTCGCGGTCATGACCTGCTTTAGGTTAGTGTGGACTCCACCAGGAGCTTCCGAACTTGACCCAGCCGTGCACATTGAGATATTTACCAACAGCTCAAGCAGCGGCAAACAGGGAGGATGTGAGAGGGACCAAAAGAGGAGGCCAGGGAGTAACAGAGTCAGGATGTGGCTGATTTATGCCTCCAACGGGCCAGGTCAGTTTGAGACTGAAGTGCAAGGGACCAGATACTCCCCGGACGAGGGTCAAGGACATACACACAGCTGTGAATCCACTGTCTTTAAATACAATATGCCTTAACATCATTTTAGTCTTTGATTAGTATAATGTAAGTTATTTGATGTTTATTTTTATAATAATTCTGGCTGGATTACTTTTCAGCTACTTCCTGGTTTGATACTTTGTTTGATGTTACTTGTTTAATGCATCTTTCAACGCAATTTCCCATTCCAGGAAAAAATAAAGGTTTTCTTATCTTCTTTTATAAATTGACATCTCACGGCTATATTTTTTTCTTAGGCAAAAAAAAAAACATTATAAATTTAACTGCTGTTTACCAGGTTATGACATTTTGGAGATTTGAAATTTAGCAAAAACAGTGTTGGGAATAAGATATTTTCTGATTCTGTTCTGAAACCTCTTTAAATAATTTTATATTTTTTCCTTTTCATTTTGTGTATAATAAAATACATAGATTTTCATACATTTTTTGGTCAATTAAAATAGAGGGTGTATACAATCTAAAGAAACACAATATAGCGTTAAATTTTTTTTTTTAAGTTTCAGGGCTCATTTTCTCACCCATAGTGTTCTGCTGAGTCAGAGCGTCCTCGTGTTTGAAGGAGTGGTTGGAGAACTGTGAGCTGTGGTGTGTAGGAGTGTGACTGTAATTACTGGCTCCATCGAAGGCAACTGTGCTGTACCCTGCAACAGAGAAACAAACGCATTACGCACATGAGGACAAAGTACTGTAAAGAGACAAAGAGTGTAAAGGTCACTTTGAGGTAGGAAAAAAGTTGAATTGATTTTACATTTTACAGAATACGTACATTTATGACCGTGTTCTCTCTCTTATGATTAGGTGTTATATTGAGGTGTATTGTTCCAGATTATCATTTTATTAAAGAGTGAGAAAACTAATTAGGATACAATATACAATAGTTATGTGAGGTAAAAATATAAATTATGGCACATTTCTGGAAGAGACATTTTGATTTATTTACTCTATGCTGTGGATCATTTTATGCTGTGGATCATTTTATGTTGTTTGAAATAAAAACAGTGAAATGTGGAGCTTCAAACATTTATTGAATTAGATGTAAAAATATAAATATAACAAAAATATAATATACATAATAAAAAATATACCAGAAGGATTTCCAACACTAAGGGAAGAACAGTATCTTTTTAGTTTCAGCTTTAGTGTGAATCATGTTACCTCACTTTGACCACTCTGCGTCCGACGGAGGCTGACACAGACCTGACTCAGGACTGACCTGAGGTCATGAGCTCAGTCTCATAAATCACTGTGATCCACAAACAGCCTTCATTAATTAAAACACACTTTCACTGAAGTTACTCTGAACTGCTGCTGTGGAGGAGAAAACCCATTAACAAACACACATCTATCTTCCACTCACTCAGGGACTTTGAAGACGATAGCTTTTGTAGCATGTGACAAGTAAAGTTTAAATAGAAATCCTAGTGATGGACAGAAGTATTGTGAGGTACAGATGAGTATCAGTCTAGTATCTGTATAGAGAAACAATGTTCTTAAAGTAATGTTAATAACACAAATTGAAGAAATCCTTGTGTTTGCAAGATATGAATAATCGAATAGTTATAAACTAGATCTAATGCTACATCCGCACTTATCTTTTATTAATATATTATATGGTGCCCTTACCCATTATTGTCATTCTTTTGTTATTGCATGTATTTCATGTGTATTTTGCATAAAATACAATCATAAAATGGATTTGTTTGATAATATAAAAGGTGGCGAACAAGTGTTAAGTAGAAGTAGAAGGCGGAGGTGACATCAGTCTACTGTGTGACCTGCTGTTTGTGCTCGTCCAGCCTCGGCAGGAGCAGATAAAACAGGTTAGGGGTCGCCTCAGTGCTTTGATTGTGATGTTATTCTTAAATTATCTGGTTGATAAGCATGTTATTGCTATATAATCTGCTGGCCGAGCACACATTCACGATCAGCGATTAGGTGCATAGATCCAGAGGATTAGAAAAAGGGGGTACACTTGACAAGTCATAGTTTACATGAGGCTTTTATATTAATGTGATAGTATTTCATTGAACCAAAAACATTCATTTCAGAGTATTTATAGGAGACAAAAGATGAAAACAGTTCATATTAAAAATGACCAGGCACTTCAGTATGTGTCATCATAACTTCTAATTACTTACACTAAGCCATTTCCTAACATGCTTTCTGCACATTCCCCAGGTCAGACATTACATTTATCAGGAGAAACTATGGGGCCACGCAGGGGTCAGTCACACACAGCAGGCTAAAAGTATGTTCACTTAAAGTTGAGAAATAAAGTACTTCAGCTTTTTACCATAGAAACGAATAGAAAAGCATAGCATTAGCGCTAGGCTGGTTGTATGTTGGGCAACTATAGTGTACTGTAGTATATTGTAAACGAGGTAATTTTCACTGATAATGGATTTTAGCTTTGATGGTTTTATAAATGTATTCATCATCTCATTCAAGTTCAAGTTAACATTACATTACATTACATTTGCTGAATTGTAAGAATTTTCATATTGGTTATTATTTCAAATGATTGAAATGATTTTGTATCCCATAACAGTTACCGCATAAAGGACAGCGCATTGTACTATACTGACAAAATATTCCTGAACCTGCTTACTCACTAAAGAGGCAATATGGAGAGAAACTACCACTTATGTTAGAGATTACTTTTAGATCTATTAGAAGAGTTCAAATGGTCAAATTTACAGAATTATAATAAAACAGCCTTTTATCTGCTGCACTTATTTACTTTTTACAATATGAGATGTACATACAAACCTTCATATATTTAATTGTGGTTGACACATTTGAATGACACTCAGTGCACACGTGTTTAAAATGTAATTATACTGTTTTATTACAAAGTATTTTCATTCCAGAAATGTTCTGTTTATTTCCAAGTATTTGGGATAAAAGGTGAACTAAATCTTGAACCGTTGTTTCATGTTTCACATTGTGGGACGGGTCCAGCGCGGCTATAGTCAAAGTAATTGTTGACTTTGCGAATAGCTTGTAAATTGAATTCTCTCTCATTTTTCTAAACATTCCCAAATTTGGACATACCTTTGTATAATTTTCCCCTCTGAAATCTTTTAATTTTATTTTTTTCATTTTGTATATTGCAATATTCTGTAGATGAGTTTCCCCTATAGGAATGTGTATTTTTTTTGTTTTAAGGCAATGGTCTGTGTGTAAAATGGGTTAATTGTCATGTTCACTGTGGATTTCTTAAGCCTGTGGTCATACCTGTCTGGTTGCGGGGTGCCGGCTGTGTGTCCATGCAGTTGGTCAGGTAAGGCGGGCTGCTGAACATCCTGCTGGGGGGCTGGTGATGATGAGGAGCTGTGACAGACGTGGCTTGGCTGGGCGCAGGGGGTCCTCCGAACGCTGCCCCGTACCTACACGCCCCTGTCCCGGTGAACTGTCCCGAGAAGTGCACGGTGAAGGCGCTTAGGCCACAGTGAGGGTCTGTGTCGAGGTGGTGGGGGTCGGTAGGGGTGCCCCAGCTGGGCTCCTGTTTGATGAAGGAGTGTGGTCCCAGGGAGCTGTGGGGCGCACCCAGTGAGGGGTAAGGTGAGGCTGCCGTATGGAAGTCCAAGACCGGGGCCCACTGAGGGGCCGTGCTGACCGGCAGAGGGGGGCAGCCGGGGCTCGGGCCCGCCGGGAGCGGGGCCAGCAAGGTGTTCAGGTCACGGACGTCTGAAGTCATGGTGCTCATGGAGACAAACTCAAGTCAAATCTCTTTTCAATGTTATGTCTCCCTTTTCCAAAACCTGCTAAACAATACCTCAATAGAGTTTATCCTTTACATCAGTCAGACCTTACAGGATCTCTTTAGTCCAAATAACGTCCAAACTTTTGACCACAACTGGAGAAGCAGATTTAAAAAGTGTTCCTCAATTTTCTGCCACTATCCTGAACAGAAGATGGGGTCCATTGACGGAGGCGAGAGGGTCCTGCTCTGAGCGCTGTCTGTGAATGGAGCAGGAGGAGTGAGGAGTAGCCGCCCACTGTTCACCCCCGTCCCACATGTGAGGGTGCGTCTGAGCGGGATGAGGCTGAGGGGCGGAGTCTGAGGTGATGAAGGACAGGAGCCCTCTACTCCATTCATTCACTCTGTACACTGAACACAAACACACTCAGTTCAATTTGACATTATACAATTTGTCAACACAATATTTATTTCTTCACCTTTTTAGGGAGAATTTAGCTATATGTTGTACTAATTTCGTCAGTGTTGTTTTACAAGATGAAAGTTGTTTCAAAGCGATTTTGGAATAAAGTGCATGTGAATAAATTTAACTCAAACATTGACAGAACAATAAATTAAAACAATAAAGCACAATTTCTCCTGATTTCGGTTTCTGCTCCATATTATTCATATTTCTCGTTTTTCCACGTATAGTACCCTCGTATCCCTAACCGGTTTAAGAAAAGTTACCTATATTATTTCTCTTCATAAGCTTATATACGCTCTCAGATGCGGACGCACACACCGCGCGCACCAGTGGCACGGCCATAAATCACGATTCAGGCTTCAAGGCCTCACTTTGGTTTTGTCTTTATGGAAACTGTTTCTCTGTTTTTTTTTTTATTTATTCATTTTTTAGATCAAATATTCATGTTTTTATTGTAGTTTGTCTTTCATTTTATTTTCATGTAGCCTTACGAACTCGAAAATATATGAATCTAAGCATTTGGTATATTGACTGCTTGAAAGGTGACGGCAAGAAAACTATTGAAAATATGTGAAAAGATATTATTAGAATTATTATTATTTATTTAGCCTATTATTGGCCTTTAGCTGTCTCCGTAGGCGTTAAGATACAGGTAAGATATACCTATAGGCCTTGAAATACTTTTGTCAAGTTGTCTATAGCCTAGCCTTTGTCCTGTACTGTTTGTTAGGCTATTTGTTGACCGTTGAATAAAAATCTGCTCTTGACCTTCAACTGGCAGAGCTCACAATTCTTCGTGAGTCTAAATCGGTCTCATCAGTTGGTTTTGGCTACCGTCTCTAAACAGTTTTATCAAAAACCCTGCATAGTCAACAGAATTAGACACGGCTTACCCTTTAGGCCTACATTGTTAAAATAATTAATTAAAGCCTAATTGAAAACCACTAGCTGTAGGCCCGCGCCTTCAACGCACACGGGACCCTTACCTGTTCAATGCTCCGGAGTTCTTCTCCTCAGTCGCGCTGGTGAAGAGGCCTCGTTCCTGATTAAAGTGACCACCACGAGATTAACGCTAAAAATTCCCCTCAATGAACACGTGTTTGATGATTTAAAAGAGATGTAAAGTATTGAGACAAAGAGATAGAAATATGAGGCGGAGAGGAGGACAACCGTGATAAAGCGCACGGGGAGCTCTTCACTAAAGCGCCTGTGCGTAATACCCGTTTACAGACCTCTCAATAAAACTGCTTCTATATAAGCGAATAACCATCGATTATTTTCATTCAATCTATTTTTACCTAGTGTATTTATCCGACAGCCTGTGTGTGTAAAAAAGTCTTGCTGTGCGTGTTTTTTGTTGAAGGTTACTGTGACACAGAGAGGACATGGCTGCTCACAATAAAATGACGCAATGAATAAACGTCAGTGATGCTTTCAATCCGGACTTGAGTTAGGACAGGAAATCCAAATATGGACAAAACATAAAATACAATTTCATAAATAGTGACCTATTACCAAACAATCATCATATATCATCGTTACAGTGAAACTTTCTGGTCTCAGGCTATTTGTATATAACTTAAATACAGAAAAAGCTGTAAAATATATTCTAAAACATGTGCGTTGTCCTTGACTGCAGTTCTATTTAGGTTATCTTTCTTTGATGGCAACAAGCTCACTCACAAATACTGACACATAATATTTAACGTTTTTTCAGAAAATCTATTTTTGAAAAACCATCAGCAAAATGTTGAAAATCATTATGTCAAAGAAAGCAAGCGCAAAGGAAATGAGGCGAAACGGAAACAGCGCTTGCAAAGCCACTGGGACATACTTTCTCAAAGACAAGACACAAAATTTCAAATCTATTAACTCAACGACTTCCCCAACTGTCTGAATGTGATGTCGTGTTCATGATTTTCGGTGATAGTCGGGCAGCTCAGCTCAAGCCAAAGATGGTGGCAAAGGCTCAGCTGTAGTCATGTATCCAAACATGTGTAAAGCATTCACGTGTTACATATAAAGTGGATTACCCCCTGTTAACGGAAATGTCCACTCAGCACTTTCCTTTACATCATGCATCTCAATCTGTTTTCTTGACCAAACATGTAGACAGACGTTGATATGAAACAGCAGTCCAATTTAGTATTAGTATGTAATTGTGTATATGTGCATGCAGTGCTGGGCAGATTGGACTGAAAGTCTGGACAAAAGAATTGTTAGAGAATACACAGTAATGAACCATATTTTGAGGTGGGCAATCTTAAAATCTTTCTTGTATTAAAAGAATTGACATGACTAACTGTTGCTAACTACCCAGAGATAGCACTAGGTGTGTTAAATTGATGAGCAGAGATAGATGGTGACTTCACCATCTGGAAATCTAGTCTGGCTCTCTCTGAGCAAAGAACTGCTGACCCATGATTCAACTTTTCAACTCGAGCAGGAGCTCTGAGAGACGAGGTACGGAAGAGAGAGCCCGGGAGGAGGGGCAAGGGAGCCACGGTGAAGTGCCTGTCATGAGAAGATCAGTGTCAGGGCACTTTGTTTGGGCCTAAAAACAACAGGACAAAAACAAAAGTAACACAAAAAGAATACACAAAGCAAATAAACATGTCTGTGATTTAGCTAGACAAAGGCTCACACATTAGTACAAAATAATGTAAATAATTTGAATAATAATGTGATCATGTGAATCTGGGTAATTGCTTCTTTATTCCGGGTTCTCATTTTCCCAGAATCTTACATTTTGCCATTATCTAAGGCCAAATGCCCATCTTGACACAGCTCTCTTCAGTTATCCTGGCTTGAGACTGGCAGAAAGAGTATTCTTGTGGCACCTCATAAGTTCCCTGATATCAGTCTCTAAAAAGATTTCAATACAGGAGCATATTGTGATATGGTTTTATAGCATATGTTGGTCTTTATTTTTTATCTTTATTTTTCTTTATTTTTTTTTAAATGAATTGTACTCCATAGAGTAGCTTTACTGCACAATACTTTTTACTTTTACATGAGTAATATTTTGAAGTAACTGTACTCTAATCTTAGAACGAGTAAGAGTACTTTTACCCACCTGTGTGTCATCGTTATGTGAAAAATGTGCTGATGTGGAAAATCTGTTCCTTGTGACTTCATTTTTTAAAATATTATTCATGTTTTTAGTTCATTTTTTGAAAATATAAACATGTTTTTATTATCTTTTGATTTTTTTGCCAGATTACCACAAAATTAAACAAATAATCTGACATTACGCTCAAACAGTTACTCAGTACTCGAGTAGTTTTTTCACCAGTAATTTTCTACTCTTACTCCAGTAATTATGTGAATGAGTACTTTTTACTTTTACTTGAGTAACATTATTTTGAAGTAACGGTACTCTTACTTGAGTAAAACGATTGGCTACTCTACCCACCTCTGCATATTGTGACAGTGATAAAAACTAGACAATATTTTCCAGCTATTCAACCACAACAGCTGCAGTAAGTAATAATCACATTTAGTAACAAGGAATTAAACTGCCACAGAGGAATGTTTGTTGTGTTTTGATAAATGTACTCTGATCACAACCTCTGATCCATCATGATAAGACAATGGTGATCTGTGATAGGCTGAAAAAACAGGTCAGCAACACTAAGCACACTATTCCTGATATGATCTTTACCGTTATTGCATTTAAACTGATATTCATGTCTGTAGAAAATCGCACATGCCATTTTGTCTACACGGTAACATGGCCGCCTGCCGTCCCAAAGGAGCACTCAAACTTCTGACTAGTCGCCCAATCTGCTCTGAAGATTGATGGGCCCCATGTCCAATGGAACACATTCCTGCTGAACGAACAACAAATTATCTTCAAATGAAAACTCCACTACCGTACCCCCAGTGCTCTCCCTGGATACACAATGATTTCAGTGACCCAAGAAAGATTTTGTTTTTCCATACGTGGCTGACTGAGCTTCTCTAAATTTAAGGCTACATCACTGTCAGTGTAAAACTTCATTTGAAATAATTTGAACCACAAGAGTCACCAATGCCTATGTCTTTATAAAGTGGTAGGCACATAGCCAGACAGTGAGGTACACACAAGTAAAAAATATAAATTATCATCTGATACTTTATTATGTTTCAAAGAACAATAATAAAACTAGAAGCACGCTGAGAATGCAGATCTTTACTAATGGCAAAGACAGAGTGGACTGCTTTTTCTTTATGTCTATATTTATATAGATCCATTTGAGGTAGTCATTGTTGAGCTATTGGGCTCTTAAAACGGAATTGAACTGAGGGTCTTGTAGTTTAGTGAGTGAAAGTCAGACATGTTTCGAAGTCAGTTGTCCTTGTATATTTGTGTCTACATATATTCACTACATACTTTGATTTTTAGTGACATGTTTGAAAATGCTGCAAAAAGGCCTCTTTTCTACAAGTGTTTTTGAAATATTATATGCCAGTCCATCCCTCCTGTATGACCTAACTTGTATGAATATATAGCACAAAAGATTGAACACTATTATATTAAACCTAGCTCAGTGTGTGCTGGCCAAACCCCCTCTGTGTGATAACACTGATAAGGAGACAGGATTAAGGGCTTTAATGCAAAAGTAAAAAGTCCGAACCAATTAATTGGTGTTTGAAGAAAAACATACTCAAGCAGAAAATACATCAGATGCTTAACCTCTGGACTTGATACTCAATAATAAATTGGTCGAAGTGAACTAAGTGGTAATGTCATGACCTTTGACTTCACAATAATGTTTTCTTTGGTCTAAAATTTACAACTGGGCAGAGGTGCTCAGTGCAAACACAGGTGTTCGACTAAAATCACCCTGACATTTGAGTGTTTTATCTCCCTGATGATTAGAGAGAAAATAAAAACGGGCATACTTTATTGGACTTAGGTTAAGTTACATTCATACATTAGTATTCAGACTATACTTTACTTTACTATACTTATACATCACTGTGGACCATATATTTTTACTTAAGGTTATTTGTATTGCATACATTTATTATAATATCGCAGAAATGATGGAATCAGTAGATCCTACGTGTGAATGTGATAACTCAAAAATGAATTGCCGGATCAGTTTCAAATAAAAAAAAATGTCAAATGTTACATATCATAAAGACTCCGAACTGGATTGATGTTGGTACTTCTACAATGAATATTAATTAAGTAATTAATTAGTTAATATCCTAAAGCTGTAAATGCAATAAAACAAAAAGTTTTTTGCCAGATCTTTTTCAACTTTTCTAGACTTTTCATATCATAAAAACACTGAACTGGATTAATTTTGGTACTTTTACAATGAATAATAATTCATTAATTAACTAATTAATGCTCTGGAGCTCTTTAATTGAGCCATTAATCCTGCTGAACATAACCAAAATCTCATGAATGTTGTCACATTGATCCAGGCAATTGTATACTTAATGTACATAGGCACATTACAGAGGTCAAATAAAGAATGCCTCTATAGCGCCCCCATGTTTATGACCTCTATGGGACCCTGGACACTTACTTTGGCAGAGAGCAATGAAACTTGGTACAGTGATTCTCCA